>MUZC01002004.1:185785-198086 GCA_002072015.1 Radix auricularia | reverse complement strand
AGAGAGACATAGAGAGACACAGAGAGACACAGAGAGACATAGAGAGACACAGAGTGACACAGAGAGACATAGAGAGACACAGAGAGACACAGAGAGACAAGAGAGACAGAGAGACACAGATAGACATAGAGAGACACAGAGAGATACAGAGAGACATAGAGACACACAGAGAGACATAGAGAGACACAGAGAGATAGAGAGAGACACAGAGAGATATAGAGAGACACAATGATACATAGAGAGAAACAGAGAGACATAGAGAGACACAGAGAGACACAGAGAGATATAGAGAGACACAGAGAGATAAAGAGAGACACAATGAGACATAGAGAGACACAGAGAGACATTGAGAGACATAGAGAGACACAGAGAGACACAGAGAGACATAGAGAGACACAATGAGACATAGAGAGACACAGAGAGACATAGAGAGACATAGAGAGACACAGAGAGACATAGAGAAACACAGAGAGATATAGAGAGACACAGAGAGATGTAGAGAGACACAGAGAGACACAGAGAGACACAGAGAGACACAGAGAGACATAGAGAGACACAGAGAGACATAGAGAGACACAATGAGACATAGAGAGACACAGAGAGACATAGAGAGACATAGAGAGACACAGAGAGACATAGAGAGATATAGAGAGACACAGAGAGACACAGAGAGACACAGAGAGACACAGAGAGACACAATGAGACATAGAGAGACACAGAGAGACATAGAGAGACATAGAGAGACACAGAGAGACATAGAGAGACATAGAGAGACACAATGAGACATAGAGAGACACAAAGAGACATAGAGAGACACAGAGAGACACAGAGAGACATAGAGAGACACAGAGAGACATAGAGAGACACAGAGAGACATAGAGAGACACAGAGAGACACAGAGAGACAAAGAGAGATACAGAGAGACACAGAGAGGCACAGAGAGACATAGAGAGACATAGAGAGACATAGAGAGACACAGACAGACATAGAGAGACACAGAGAGACATAGAGAGACACAGAGAGACATAGAGAGACACAGAGAGACATAGAGAGACATAGAGAGACACATAGAGACATAGAGATACATAGAGAGACACAGAGAAACATAGAGAGACACAGAGAGACATAGAGAGACACAGAAAGATATAGAGAGATAAAGAGAGACATAGAGAGACACAGAGAGACATAGAGAGACACAGAGAGACATTTACATCCTGATGTTGGTGGATAACTTCAACTAAAATGACACATGCTCTCAAACATATAATCTGGAGTCCCCAGTTGACAAAATGAAATACTTTCAACTTACATCATCGTCAGGGGGAGGCAGCCGGTATTGTCTTGTTCCGTAGGCAACATCTCGAAGCTGGCTTTCAAGTTTCTGAGTTGGATCAAACAACAACACAGCAATGTCAATCACAAATTTTAGACTTTCATTTACTTAGTGTGTAAACTTATATAGCTCAGTACTCAGTACACCAGCCTAGGGCTTTAATATTACATGTAAACTTATATAGCTCAGTACTCAGTACACCAGCCTAGGGTTTTAATATTACATGTAAACTTATATAGCTCAGTACTCAGTACACCAGCCTAGGGCTTTAATATTACATGTAAACTTACATAATTCAGTACTCAGTACACCAGCCTAGGGCTTTAATATTACATGTAAACTTATATAGCTCAGTACTCAGTACACCAGCCTAGGGATTTAATATTACATAAAAGACATAATTTAATGAAAGACATGATTTAAACACATGAACTCATGTGTTAGAAGAAATCATTTCTTAAGTTGGCCTAAAAACTTTCCACTTCCATCTCTACTACACTAGGTAGAAAGTGTGTGTTGATTATATCCAATCCACACCCCACTCACCTTAATCCTGGCTGCCCGGATATCCAAAAGCCTTGCATACTCGTCAAGCTTCATCTCGTACTCTTTCTTCACTTCCTCCAGTTTGCCAGTTGCTATGGTAACCTACAACACATCAAGGGCCACCTTTATCTACCAGATAGCATTTCAATACATTACAGTTCTCAACAATAAGCAGTTCTGTACATTAAACCAATATCAATTCTTTACCTTAAACCAGTGGTTCTCAAATTTTGGGGCATGAGGCTCCATCAAGGGGGGCTCGTTTGACCTCAGCAGAGGTGTACTTATAACAATTTGATTGATAAATGATACTATTTAGAGTTGCAAGGGGAGGGGGGGAATGTTTTCTTCTTCCTGAGGGGGGGGGGGGGCATGACAGAACATAATTGAATAGCACTGCCTTAAACCAATCTAAATTTTAGCCATCCATTCTCTTTCCCAATCTAGACTATCAACCAATTTTAAAAAAACTGATTCACCTTCCCCATTTTGACATTGAACCACCATAACCTCCTAGACATAACATCCTCAGCCATTTCTTAAGTACAGCAACCCCCTCCCCCCAAAAACTAAACTCCTTTTTCCCAGCTACATTTCGAACATCAACTTTACCCTGGCCTGATTAATACATCAACTTTACCTCGGTCTGATAGAAACATCAACTTTACCACAGTTTTATAGAAACATCAACTTTACCCTGGCCTGATAAAAACATCAACTTTACCTCGGCCTGATAGAAACATCAACTTTACCTTGGCCTGATAGAAACATCAACTTTACCACAGTTTGATAGATACATCAACTTTACCTTGGCCTGGTAGAAACATCAACTTTACCCTGGCCTGATAGAAACATCAACTTTACCTCGGCCTGATGGAAACATCAACTTTACCTCGGCCTGATGGAAACATCAACTTTACCTCGGCCTGATGGAAACATCAACTTTACCTCGGCCTGGTAGAAACATCACTTTACCACAGTTTGATAGAAACATCAACTTTACCTCGGCCTGGTAGTCTTTGTTGATCTTGTGCTGAACCACCAACATGTTGCGTGTTTTCTCCAACTCATGGACTGTCTCGGCAAACTCAGCCTGCAGTTCCACCAGAGCTCTTCTGTGATCTGAGGTGATCATTAAAGGAAGATCATTACCATAATCATCATTATCAAGTCACTATAAGTCATTATCAAGTTACTGTAAGTGATTATTAAGTCACTGTAAGTCATTATCAAGTTACTGTAAGTGATTATTAAGTCACTGTAAGTCATTATCAAGTCACTTTAAGTCACTATCAAGTCACTGTAAGTCACTATTATAGTGGTTTACCTTTTGAGAGTTCCTCATCGACTGCATGTAAAAAGTCCGGAGGCTTCTGTTCCCTCTGTTTCTTCTGTTTGATGAGAACCAAGGCTTCTTCTATTTCTGTGAAGTCAACTTGGCTTTCCTGACAGGACATAGTCAACTCAAGTCAATTTCTTACATAAACTCAAGTCAATTTCTTACATAAACTCAAGTCAATTTCTTACTTAAACTCAAGTCAATTTCTTACATAAACTCAAGTCAATTTCTTACATGAACTCAAGTCAATTTCTTACATGAACTCAAGTCAATTTCTTACTTAAACTCAAGTCAATTTCTTACTTAAACTCAAGTCAATTTCTTACATAAACTCAAGTCAATTTCTTACATAAACTCAAGTCAATTTCTTACATAAACTCAAGTCAATTTCTTACATAAACTCAAATTTGAATTTCCTATTAGCACTAAAAATCAATACTTGACACCTGCTAAACTGAATTTTTTATACTTGTCTATGTGTTTAAGGATGACTTAATCCAGCAACTTATCAACATACTAACCCTAGGGGTCTACCCTTAAGCATTTTAGCCAATATTGCACATACAGATATTTCCGATATTTTGTTATCTAAATGAGCGCCGATATGAGTATTTGTTAGGGCAAAAACCAGAAGTCATATTTGATAACATCATTCTCGAATTTATGACTTGTAATTATTAGGATATGCATTTTTGTGATATTACCACTTTTTTTTGTTGTTGTTGATATGAGTATTTGTTAGGATAAAAACCAGCGGTCATATTTGATGACGTCATTTTTCAAATATATCACTCGTAATTAGTTATATTTTTTATTTGCATGTTAGGCTTTTAGTTTGATTAAATCACTTGTAAATATTTTTAAAATTTTATTGCATGTTAGGCTACAAGTTTAATTAAAACAAACGTACATTAAGAAACAAATCATACAACTTCTTTTGAATTACAGTCGGACCCGGTTATGTCGACGGCCTAGGGGTTTGCCAAAAAGCGTCGAGATAAAAGGGTTGGCGAGATAACCGAGGTCGAGATAAGTGGGTCAACGGCCTAGGGGTTTGCCAAAAAGCGTCGAGATAAAAGGGTTGGCGAGATAACCGAGGTTGAGATAAGTGGGTCAACGGCCTAGGGGTTTGCCTAAAAAGCGTCGATATAAAAGGGTTGGCGAGATAACTGATGTCGAGATAAGTGGGTTCGACTGTATAAGGGTGTGTCTAATACGGTTGTCCGTATTTCATGTTCATTCTACTATGTAACTTTGCTTTCTGTTTTTTTATTTTCCTAGTAAACAATGCAGAAATATGGATTGAAGATTTTTTTTAGATACTTTTTGATAAAATAAGTTAATACCGTAACAATCAGGATGAAATAATACTTCAAGAAATTTATTATTAATTGTAACAAAAATAGAAATATTCAAATAAAATTAGGATCTCCTTTTGAACCTTCAACTTTGACTCATAATTCATTCTAACCAATAATTAAAATAATTCAATGGCTTTTGCACACGGCCACCTTTTATGAATGAAACAATGAGAACAAAGCAATAGTAATAAGAGTCAAAATGAGGTTGAAGGATGAATGGTTGCCAACGACACTAAGTCTGCACATTGTAAATTTTGTTATTTCATACGAAACAAAATGTTTTAGGCATCTGCGACTCTGCATGCATCTTTGCTATTAAAGTAATTTCGGCTTTGAAATCACTTTAAATTACAGTTATATCCGAGCATAAGAAAATCAGCCAATACTTAGCAATATCATAGCACATGACACGCTGTATCATGGCTTACATATTAATACTAGGACTCTTTTAGTTCTTTCAATACCAGTATCAGGATCGATTAATTAATTTGTTGAGATATTTATAACTACAAATGATACCAAAAAAATTCAGAAATTTTGTTGGTCAAAATGTCACTTATGAAATATTGATGACATCAAGATTGAGACATTTACATGCCACAGATACCGATGTTGATGACATCAAGATTGAGACATTTACATGCCACAGATACAGATATTGATGACATCAAGATTGAGACATTTACATGCCACAGATACAGATGTTGATGACATCAAGATTGAGACATTTACATGCCACAGATACAGATGTTGATGACATCAAGATTGAGACATCTACATGCCACAGATACAGATATTGATGACATCAAGATTGAGACATTTACATGCCACAGATACAGATATTGATGACATCAAGATTGAGACATCTACATGCCACAGATACAGATATTACTGACATCCTGATATCAGTGCCGATAGATTGGCTGGCCATATATCGGTAGACCACTAACTAGGCCCAAATATTCCCTTTAAGCTGTGTGGCTGCCCAGATATCTGACTTATGCCGCGAAACGTTTAAAATTACTCTCAGCAAATTTTGATACGGATAACATAACATCTGTCTTAGTGCGGTGCACAATCTTGCCCAAAAAATGGCTGATGTGCAGCATTGCACACAGTTTGTTATTTTTCACATGGACCCAAAAACCTTAGAGGGAACATTGACAAGGTCCCCACCATAAAGCAAAATTTTACTGGCAAATTTTGTATGTCTATTGTGGCATCAGTTTTGTAGAAACTAGATGTGGTATAACAATGAAATAGATATGATGTGGTATAACCATGAAATAGATCTGATGTAGTATAACAATGAAATAGATATGATGTGGTATAACCATGAAATAGATCTGATGAAGTATAACAATGAAATAGATCTGATGTGGTATAACAATGAAATAGATCTGATGTAGTATAACAATGAAATAGATATGATGTGGTATAACAATGAAATAGATCTGATGTAGTATAACAATGAAATAGATCTGATGAAGTATAACAATGACATAGATCTGATGAAGTATAACAATGAAATAGATCTGATGTGGTATAACAATGACATAGATCTGATGTGGTATAACAATGAAATAGATCTGATGTGGTATAACAATGACATAGATCTGATGTGGTATAACAATGACATAGATCTGATGTAGTATAACAATGAAATAGATCTGATGTAGTATAACAATGAAATAGATCTGATGTGGTATAACAATGACATAGATCTGATGTAGTATAACAATGAAATAGATCTAATGTGGTATAACAATGAAATAGATCTGAATAGTATGTGTTGCATATGTCAATTTCAGATACCTGATATTTCTGAAACAGATGACCAAGAAAATCATGTAATAGTTTACCAAGAACACCATGTAATAGATTACCAAGAACTTCATGTAATAGATAACCAAGAACATCATGTAATAGATGACCCAGAACTTCATGTAATAGACAACCAAGAACATCATGTAATAGATGACCAAGAACATCATGTAATAGATCACCAAGAACATCATGTAATAGATGACCAAGAACATCATGTAATAGATCACCAAGAACATCATGTAATAGATGACCAAGAACACCATGTAATAGATCACCAAGAACATCATGTAATAGATGACCAAGAACACCATGTATAGATCACCAAGAACATCATGTAATAGATGACCAAGAACATCATGTAATAGATGACCAAGAACATCATGTAATAGATGACCAAGAACACCATGTAATAGATGACCAAGAACATCATGTAATAGATGACCAAGAACACCATGTAATAGATGACCAAGAACACTATGTAATAGATGACCAAGAACATCATGTAATAGATGACCAAGAACACCATGTAATAGATGACCAAGAACACTATGTAATAGATCACCAAGAACATCATGTAATAGATGACCAAGAACACTATGTAATAGATGACCAAGAACACCATGTAATAGATGACCAAGAACACCATGTAATAGATGACCAAGAACATCATGTAATAGATGACCAAGAACATCACGTAACAAACCTTGGTGAAGAATTTCATCTTCTCATTCAAGTCGTCCATCTGTTCTTTGAGTGTGTAGTAGTTGACAGACAGCTCCCTGTGCTCTGCTTGCAGCTTCTCATGTGCATCTGAGCAGGTCAAAGGTTAAACAAGTTATTTATAACATTACCATTGAAGTCATGCTGTAAGATCCAATGTGTTTGTGGATTTCTGGGGCTTTTTGAAAACCAGCCACAATTTAATGAGCCAGTTAAATATCTCATTCTCACAAAAAATGTTACAGCTTGTTCTTATACCAGTGTATATATATCCTCCTACCTATCTGTAGAAATTATGGAGTCAGTACTTTTGACACCATGTAATAGAACTTGCAAGTCAAGAAACACGACTTCAATTCTTTGCAGACTGTTAACTACTGTCTTTAATGAATCCCTTTAATCAACTCCTTGTTACATTGTGCCTTATATTAATAGTCAGCCATCCTCTAGTTAACCACTACACACTATTCTAGTTCACAGCACAAGCCGTGTGTTTCATACTCCGTCAACTTGCACGCCCATACAATGTCAATACAACAACACAGCACATCTCTCACAGCACAAGCCACGTGTTTCATACTCCATACACTTGTATGCTCGTACAATGTCACTACAACAACACAACACGTCTCTCACAGCACAAGCCGCGTGTTTCATACTCCGTAAACTTGCACGCTCGTACAATGTCACTACAACAACACAGCACATCTCTCATACTATCTCCGCTACAGCTTGTTCTTATAACAGCCGATACATTCTCCAGTCTATCTCCTTCTTACCTCATCATGGTAATTCTCTACCTGTCATAACAGTAACTGTTTAGCAACCAACCTTTTTTCTCAATACCTCATGTATTTCTCTTATACAACATAACATAATAACCAACTCAAGTTTCCCTAGCAACATACAATCAGACAACCATATACACAATCAGACAACCATACACACAATCAGACAACCATATACACAATCAGACAACCATATACACAATCAGACAACCATATACACAATCAGACAACCATACATACAATCAGACAACCATATACACAATCAGACAACCATATACACAATCAGACAACCATACACACAATCAGACAACTATACACACAATCAGACAACTATACACACAATCAGACAACCATACACACAATCAGACAATTATACACACAATTAGACAATCATACACACAATCAGACAACCATACACACAATCAGACAGCCATACACACAATCAGACAACCTAACACACAATCAGACAGCCATACACACAATCAGACAACCATACACACAATCAGACAGCCATACACACAATCAGACAACCATACACATAATCAGACAACCATACACACAATCAGACAACCTAACATACAATCAGACAGACATACATGTTGCGTTCTGGGTTCTGGATGTAATAAGACAGACGTCTCGACTCTTGTCAATAATATGATTCTTTATTGTTGTAATAAGTCACGTACAGACTCAATAATACAATAAAGTCAATGACAGCCATCCAGTACTTCCAATCACAGTCTTATTCCACGCAAGTCTCTCTTCTCGTGATTGTCACTACATTCGAGCACACCTCGATAAAAATGTATGACAAACACTCGCCTAGTACTACACCGTCCTGTAATCTGCCACACACTACACACTGACCTCTACTCGACACTGTCGCACTGTCCGTCTCACACTATATATATCCCTGAACGAACTCTGCAAGTCATTGCATGTGAACACTAAATGTTCTGTTTACCTGAACACCGCTCACAACATTTTCACAACAATTTCACAACAAATTCAGTCAGTGATTCTCATACCTTGACAATACACACAATCAGACAGCCATACACATAATCAGACAACCATACACACAATAAGGCAACCATACACACAATCAGGCAACCATAAGCACAATCAGACAATCATACACACAATCAGACAACCATACACACAATCACAACAACCATATCAGACAACCTAACACAGACCTGCCAACTTGCCCAAAAAAAAATCTGTAGATGGTGCGCGCGCAAGTCGGGATCGCAAGTCATTAGCCCTGTGGTCTAAATCTATACACTTAATTATCAATAGTTAAATAATTAAAAGTTAAAAAAATAATTATTTACCTTCATTTTCATGTAATAGTCCACAGAATGAATATTAACATCATTACAAATGTACATATAATATACATATGCACAGAACAGAATAATCATTATTTACATATGTACACAACTTGCATGTGTTCAGTTTGACAACATTTCTCTTGTGGCCTTTTTACATTTGCCCAACAACTCTTTGGACATATTTAAGTTGCCATGGCAATTGTTAACTTTGGTGACCAACAAATTAGACAGAGTCTCCACTTTCATAGAGGCCCTTGACTCTGTATAGTTTTTCTTGACAATAGAAAAAATTCTTTCAGCATCTGCATTGCTGATAACTTGGTCTGTTATTGGATTTTTAAAGTTTTTCAGGAAGTGCCACTGTTCATGCACCCTGGTTGAGGTAACCACTTCCTTTGGTAGGTCCATAATCTGGTACTTCCTGAATTGTTCCTCATAGGAGTCCAGTGAACAGGTCATTGGAATTTTCTTTTAAAAAAATTGAAGGTCAGCAAAGGTACCACTATCTCTCCAATTCATATTTAACACTTTGGCATGCTGGTAGAGTGGGTCAGATAGTGGAAATTTCTCTTTCATATACTTGAGAGCTACAACATAGAAAGACTTTAGGTGCTCTACAACCACTTTTCTTGACTTCTCATTCAGCTTTTCCAAAAGTGCATTAGCAGCTGCGCCAAAGTACAGAGTATTGAGTGGAAGATGATTTTTTTGAATCTTCAAATTTAATCTCATAAGCATCCTTATAAATTTTAAGGATATCTGGCTTGATGAAGCGAGACATGATGTCTCTTGCCAAACTCTGTAAGATGTCTTTGGTGAGGTGGACGTGAGGAGAACTTTCCTGGAACTGCCTGTTGGCAAGGGTGTTCACAATGGCTGTGGTTTTTGTACGACCACAAGCATACTTTTTGGAAATCTGCGAGTCTGGGAACATCTCCCTTACTCTGGCATTAAAGCGATCAGAATTTGCAAGGGCAACATTTCCTTCAATTAGGAAAGTTGTAAATAAAACCTCAGATCTTATAACGGAATCGTCTGATTCCTTAGAAAAAAAAGTTGACATCCTTGTAGTTTCACTGTCAATGCTGTTAGCTGCAGCTGCATGTTTCTTAGTAGTTATATGTTTTTGAATATCATTATAACCACCCCTTTCTATGCTTAAGTGGGTTTGGCAAAGATTGCAAAATGCAAATGTTTCCCCACGGGATGATGATCTAAGAAACGAATGCTTCTCAGTATATGCCTTTCTAAAACGTTGAGCATAACGTTTTTTTTTGGTTGGAGTTTCAGCATTGTCAGATTCGACCTCATTAGTTGCCACGGCAGATCTTTTCAAAAATGTATCCATGTTGTCACGTTAAGCTTCCTCTTTGAAATAGGCACCACACAATGAATTATTTTTAAGTCCAATAAACGGATAGAATATCAAGTGAAGAATGACACAATAACTTAATCCTTTAAGTTATGGAAGTGCGGGAGAAAAAACAGGAAGTCATCATATAAATCAAGCAGTTCCTGTCTTGCCACGTCGTTTTATTTTTTTTGGGCTTTTTCTTTATATAATTTTTTCGCATTCGGATTTTTCATGGTGATTTTTTTTTTTCAGAAAATCGGGAGATTAAGGGTCTTATCGGGATTTCGTAAGCATGGGTAAAAAATCCGTATAATCCCGAAAAAAACGGGAGGGTTGGCAGGCCTGCTAACACACAATCAGACAACCATACACACAATCATACAAACATACACAGAACACACCAAGTTCAATGAAACAGTATGACAACAACATGGGACCATGTCTTTAGTCAACTCACATGACTAAACTGGCCAATTAAGCTTACCCTAAAACTGTCACACTTTCTACCCCCCTCAATCAAACTCTCCCTCTTTCCCCCCGACAGTTAGCCAGTTAGCAATCTAAATCCTCCCGGTCTTCCACCTTTTCTATCTGTACCTTCAGCCCACACAACCCTTCCTGTCCCTTACCCCTCTCCATGGCGTATCGGTCAATGATGCTGCCCTTCTCTCCCAGGTCAGATTTCAGCGTAGCCTCCAGCTGGGCAATCTGTACCTTCAGGGCATTTTCCTTTTGATGCCACTCTCGTTCTCTCTCCAAATCAAAGGCACTGAATAAAAATAGTTTGTGAATGCATAACAAAATTTCTGAAACCAATCCAAATTCATCCCTCTTTAAGGTGGTCCATGGGTCAAAAAAAAAAAATCTACATTTCTTAATTTAAAAAAAAAAAAATAGCACATACTAACTGTGCAGTTATAGAAAGGCAAAAATGAGACAAAAAAATTCTTAAAATTTTTTATTTTAATTTTTATTGCATAAAATAATTTATATTCAACCAAAATTGACAGTCACGCACAAGCTATCAGAACCAATTTGTTTTACAATAACATGTTCAAACTTTGCGTACAAATAAACAATGCTATTATGAAAATAATTACAGGGGGGTTTTAGCTTCACAATTATACGAAGTTTCAAAATAATTTCTGCGCGCAGGCATAATTTTTTATAAAAAAAATTGGGGGTAGCATCTGAAAAAAAATTATTAAAAAATTCCTGTTGCATAAATCAAAAAAAGGAACTTGTAACTTTGTTCAGAATAACCATGTTAAAAAGCATGGCAAGTTTGAAGCCTGTAGCTCTAATACTTTTCTTGTCTTAACACTTTTTGTTCCTAAAAAAGTTTAAAAATGCAAAGCTGAGAAAAACGACAAAAAAGATTTTAAATGTTATTTTTTTAAAGTACAGTCTGTTTGGAAACTATATGATGGTTACATAATGCCCACATACCATTTATGAATGAAATAAAAGTAAATAACCTTAGGCTGATAAGGTTTTTTATTAATTAGCACACGTTTTCAAACATAAAGTGTCGTCATTCACCGAATTATGACCATAATTATAATATTCTGAAAAATATTTCTAAGCAACATTTGTTAAAAAATTACTAATCAATGCATAGATAATATCAACAGCAATAATCATGCAAGCTTTAAAGAATATAGATAGAATACTTTTCCTCCTGGTAAGTCTGATG
>MUZC01002004.1:138132-172968 GCA_002072015.1 Radix auricularia | reverse complement strand
CCTATATTCTGTGTCCTTCTTTGTTTTTGTTTTTCCTTTCTTTTCATTTTTTATCATATAATATGTTTTAAGATTTATGTAAGTAATTATTTATGTTATTGTACTGATGAAGGCATTAGCCGAAACGTCTACTTTTATTAGTATTAGTTCATAAATAAAGCTTAAATTTATGTCTTCTTACCCAAATAGTTTGTGTAATTTGTTTTTTTAAAGAAATAGCAAGCTATCGAACATTTTTGTAGAAGTTTTATTTTAAGTTGCTAATTTACATGTGACATCATATTTAACACTCTCTCACACACCGTCACAAATGCATGACCCCCTCCCTTACCCCACTTGGTGTGTGATGTCAGTCAAGGACGACTACTTAATTTTCATTGGCTTATTATTTTGTTTGCGTCTCAATAGCCTGTGGGCTATTAAGACGCTAGCGTCTCAATAGCCACTGCCAAGATACTTTGATGTACTATACTTCTTCCTATTGTAAAATAATTTGAGACCGTGATTTGGAGGATTGCCTAAATAATTGTTCCTCATGATATTAAAATAGTTGACAAGTTAAAGTCTACTTCTATGACTATGAAGCTATGATTAATGATTATGAAAACATTTTTTTTTTACAACTGTTCTTGCCACTCTATGAATAAGGAATGCTTTTATCATAACTCAAAACTGTGAAATGTAAATTATTTTGACAATTCTATTTAATTACAGTTTAATTTAAATGTTATTAATTTAAATTAATTAATAATTTAATTAATTGTCATTAAATTAAAAATTGAATTGGTCTCAAGACTACTCTCAAGACAATATCAATTCAATAACTCAATTGTCTTGAATAAGTCAACAACAAATAAGCTTAATTATTATGCAAATTGACTATTTCATGTGTTTTGTTGAAATCAATTTTTTAAAATTAATCTAGTTTGCCCTAAATATGCTACACGAAGACAGTAATTTCAGTAATATTTCAGATTTGGGGCATGACTTAGTAAAGATTTAATGCCTAACTTTCATCCGGAAGTTCACAAACAACCATTTTAGCGTCGCTGAAACTATTGGAAACGGATTGGTTAAATTCAAATTAATTGGACTTGTTTGGTTTATTATATGAACCAAATTATATTTGCTTTTGAATAACATTATATTAAAAATGATAATTTTTAGCTACTTACTATTATTCAAATTTAATCATTTGCTTACGAGTTAAAAATATTCAGACAAAATTACTACACACTTAACTTAAAACAAACAAGACCTAACATGCAAAAAATGTGACCCTTTAAATAACGAAATATTGAGAAAATACATAGATACATTTTTTCAAAAGTTAAATTGAAAACATCTAGTAAATAAAACTACCCTCTTCCCTTTGCACATATGTTCGCTCGGAGATAATGACAACTAAATTAATTATTATAATAAATTGAATTGTCCCCATAAGATTTCTAATATTAATAACTATTACGCATATTACTATTAGATTTAATTTACAGCGTAAACACATGACTTGACTGGCACAATAATATATGGTCTAACAATGGCATTTTAGTCAATAAAGTAATTGTCACAAAATATTGGTAACTGTTTTGAGCATTGTAATTTTTTTCATAGCCACATTTCATTAAATTTCAGATTCAGGGATTTGAATTTTTTTAAAATAAGGTATTCTAGAATGCTTTGGAATAACATTACAGTACAAACATTTTATTATTTTGCTAATAACTCATCTCTTAGAGAGCATATGGCTAATGTTTAACTTTCTGAACCACGATCACTCCCATTTCACAGTAAATTGCATTATTCCATCCCCTTCTTCATTCTCTTGTAATCTTTTAAAGTAACAATCTCTCCGACCATTTTCACATGTTCTACCTTAAATTTATACCCCAAACATAAACTTTCCACTTATTTATTATCACTTATCACTCCCACATAAGGAACTTAAAATTTTCTTTATCTTTTTTTTTAATACGTTTAATCTCTCATATATGTCATGATCTTAATATCTCATCCCGTGTGCCTCTCGCTTTGACACATTGCCAATAACCTTACTTGTAATTTAAATGTATATTATCTGTCAACAAAATTTAGCTATAATCCCTTAGGCCTTAGTCATACGCTTCATTAACATTTAAAATATGTATAATTTATATACCCATCCACATAAAGTATTCACGTTTGATATAAAGCACCGAAAATCCAAAAATGGTTTTAAAAAATAAATATTTAAAGGTTAGCAAGGTTGCCTTACTAATAGACATTGTAATAAGGAAAGTCGATTATCCCCCTTTACCATGAAACCATAATTGGCAATAGTAAAAGTACATTTAATTTACACCGTAATAGTTTAATAGTAATTTTAATAATAGTTATGGTATAGTTATAGGTATGTTTTGAAATAAATCATATGTGTAATTTAAAATGTTTCAACCAGTTTACTTATTTAAATTTAGCTTTTAAGAAGATAAGGTAACTTACACTACTTACAGTTTAACGACTCATACTATACTCATTCATAGTCATAGTCATAGACTATACTAAATACTATGACTATGAATGAGTATACTATGACATAGTATAGTATTAACTATAATTAACTTTACTACTATACTACTGTTTTCAACTATGACTATACTATACTATACTAAACTATAGTCCATAGTACTCTATAGTGTTGAACTATAAACAAAAATCTCAGAGTAATTCACTGTCACAGTACTACTGAGGTAGTAAATGATAATGATAGTAATTTAGTAGTAAATGTTTAAAATGGCAGTGTAAAAATTTAAATTCATTATTAATGACATTAAATTAATTTTAATACTTAAATTATGATTTTAAAAATTAATAATTAATTATAAACTAAACTGAAAACAAAATTTCAAAAGTCAAACCCAACTGCCATTTTAAACATTTACTACTAAATACTAAATTACTATCATTATCATTTACTACCAGTAATATGACTGTGAATTACTCTGAGATTTTTTTTATGGTTCATTAGTACTATTACTAATAGTAGTAATAATTAATCAGTCTATGATCTAAATCTATGCCATGCTGTAGTACTGTACTGTACACAACTGTACTGTACACATCTGTACTGTATAATTTAGTATAATCACTGAGTTAAAGAAAATGTTTTTTTGAAAAAATTTCCATTAATAAATTAACAATTAATTATAAATAATAGTTTGTTTTTTTAAATTAAAAAAACTACTCCATTAAAAAAACAAATTTAAGTGTAAACTTTAAAATAAGCTGTTTTATAAGGACAATGATATAAAAAAGTAAACTTTGTTTTTACTTAATTAACAATAACAAAATTTCAATCCATTGACATTTTATTAAACTACTTATATTTAAATATATTTCCTAACATTATTATATTCAAATATAATATTTTTTATACAACTCAATGGACCTTTATGTAACATGCCTTGAATAACACTTGAGAAATGAGACTTATATTTATATATTTTCCATTGAAGACATTTTTAATAATAATATTATTCTTCCTTTCCATCGTGTGCAATTTATTAATTTTTAAAAAATTTTGTGCAGGGCCTGAGAAACCCCTTAGCACAAACAGAATAAATATTTAATCTTATCAACTCATAGAGCACTAGGTATGTATGCTTTGTATATAAATAAAGTTAATTGCTAAGATTATCCATTCATCCAACAAAAAACTATGCATTGGGAAAAACTTTTTAAAAATGATTTCATACATTTCTGAAGAATTTTTAGGCTACTGGTAAAGAGATCTTTTTAAAACAATTACATTATATATTATTATATTAAATATTATTTTTTAATAAATTGAAAAAAAAATTATATATATTTTATAAATATTTTCTTAAATTTTAATTGAATTTTTANTAAAAATTCAATTAAAATTTAAGAAAATATTTATATTTTTTATAGCCCAGATCTCTGGATCTGTATCGATGAGGAACAAAGTAGAATTGTCCATTGTAGTTGAAAAAGTTCAAAATATTATTTCTCTGTCTGTTTGACAAAAAATATCAATTAACTGTTTTTGTTACTTCCTTTGAGATGTTAGGCTATAATGGAAATTATTGATTGATTCATGAAATTAATCGTCAATTTATCAAAAGTTAACTATTCATTTTAAATTAATCGTTACCAGCCCTAATATATATATATATTATAATTTATATTATTATTAGATGAATAAAATGAATATGCTCTCAGACATTAGATTTTTGTAATTTAATTAAGATTGTTTTTTTAAATTTTGTTGATGTCTTTTTTTAATTTACATTAATTTTTTTTTTCAAAACAATCATTCTTGCCTAGGTTTTGAACTAAAAATTGTTATTGCCTATTGAAGATGCCAGAAAATTTTTCTTGGCAGGCAGTTAACAAGAAATCAGCAGCTCAGTCAAATAATCAACGCACAGTTCTTACATCAGGTACATCGCTAATAGGCTCTCAGCGTATTGTGATAGCCCCTGCCAATCAAGTCACTTTTGTAAATAAAAACTCTCCAATGACAATCTCAAAAAATATTCTGCATTCTGAAGATAAACTGAAACCTAACACCTTTACAGAGGATTCTCGTGTGGTGGTGCCTAAAATTCAAACAGCTTTGCATAAAGAACCTGTGAGGATAGTTCTACCATTACAAAAAAGTAAAGTTGAATTATTATTTATTTCTGGTGCATCGCTACTTATGCTTTGTTTCATAAAAAAACATAACCATCTTTTTGCAAATACACATGAATATTGCTGCTTGAATTTTGTATGCATAATTATAAATTTTTATACCCAAAGTAATTTTGCCATAAAAATTCTTTTTTTTTTTTTTTATGAGTGTTTTTTGTTTGTTGTAGCTTAAAACAATTTTTTTTTAAATTCAGGTAATTTTAGAACCAAAATGTCTAACCCAGAAAGTCCAGAACAGTCAGACAGCCATTTGTTTAAATCAGCAGTAGCTGCCAGCAATGACTCACAAAAGAAGGTCTCACACAAATTAGCTGAAAATGAAAAATATCCTTCTAATTCCAAAGTTAACCTGTCCATGCCAGAAAAATGTCAAAGTTCGAAAACATCTCAGAAATATCTGGATTACCTTGAAGAGATGGAACTTAGGATTCGGTATATGAAGAACGATATAGAATTTAAGCAGAACCAGATGCAATCTCGGAAGACAAATAGGACCCTTCAAGAAATGAACCAAAAACGTGCTGAATCCCAACTGAAGGAACAAAAGAATTTAAAAACTAATAATTTAGTTGCTACTACATTTAAATCAAACACACTAAGGGAATCAGATACTTCATCAAGATTTTCAGCAATTACCAAGAATATTCAGTCAACCAAGTGGACAAAACAGACATCAGATAATCATAAAAGTAAATCGATTTCACAGCATTTGGAAACAGTGCCTTTACCTGGTAATAGTGTCTCTGGTAATAGAGTCACTGGTAACATTTTCTCTGCTTCTAGTGTCACCACAGATCATATAGCCTTGTCCTCTTACAAAACGTCCCTTGCACATACTCTCCAAAGTTCTAACACTCAGTCAAGCTTACCAACAGATCCTAAACCCTCCAAACCTATTTATCTTTCCCCCAACAAGAGAAGTGCTATTTTTTCCAACAATCCTAACTCAAGTCTTTCAGCATCCTCACACAACAGCGAAGGTCAACCATTATATTCTTCATTGTCGCTAGATGATAAAAACCAGCCAATCAGCAATGTTCCTTCGTCACAATGTCAGGGTCTTTCAAGCCACCATGCCACCTCATTGGATAATAAATTCAAACTTGTCAATACTTCCCAATCAAAAGGCTCGGGCCAGTTAGAGTTAAATACCCCGTTAAAAATAAATGCACCCAGTTACACCTCCACCCCCACATCATCGTCTGATCTGGTGCGACGGTACCAAACTAAGAAAACACCAACACTGAACACAAAGAGTGCAGCTAAACTAGTCAGCAAATATAAACTGAAAAGGTTGTCTCCCACAACAGCTATCAGATTGGCTCCACAGCTGCAACGAAACAATAAAGATTCATTTCGCATCACAGGGAGAGTGAGGCCATCACCTTATGAAATGCACAAAAACATTCACAAATTAGATAGAAGGAATACATCCGACATACCAGATACACAATTGAAATCTACTCTTGATGTCATTAAACACAGTCAGAAGCCACCTTACTCTATATTCAGACCTTATCATTGGGACCAAATGAAACTGAACGAATTAGGTCAGGCTAACACCGCTGTGCATAGTCTCAGTGGACAGGCAAAGAATTTGCACAAGCTAGACAGGCGGACAGGAAAGATTCCTGGCCATGTGCTGAGGCGACGACGAAGTAAACATCACTGGGTTAGTCATCAGCTAGCCTCCAGCCAAGAAGAAAATTTTGCTGTTGAGCCACGGTATCTCACCCAAGACTACTCACAGTCTTCTACCAGTAAGTAAATAGAGTTAAATATTTTTAAAATGAACATCATATGCTTTGAAATGCTATAGAACAGTCAATTAAATGTATTTATTAATTCTTAATATGATCCCCTTTTAAAAATTAACTGGACATGTCTTGAATCTCTATACATGTAGTTCCCCACCAAAATTTCAAGTCCCGATTCAAATGGTTGCGACCCAGCATTCATCAACTTCATGCTCAAAATCTTCTTCGACAAAGAATGAAGCAAAGACTGAAAATGGGATATGGTAGAACTCATAAATATGCTAGGTATGGATATCGCAATAAATTGACAACTAGTTCATGGCAGTGTATTCTGACATTCAGACCAACTTTAAAATACATTGACCTGGACTCATGGAAAGTCTTTAAACAATCAAAACTTGTGGTTCTACACAGACGTGACTGAAAAGACGGAGCTAAACACTTATAAGGAGTTATCCGAGTCTTCCAATGCACAATAAAATTGCATGCTAAAATTAGCTGATGCAGCCATCTGCCAACAAAATTTTAAAGTATCCGAAACTGATCTTTGACAGACAAGCTTTATACTCATTTTTAGATTCATTTTTTTAACAAGTTTGAGCAAATTATGAAATTACAGTCATAATTTTTTTTTTTTTTTAACATTTAGAAAGTTCCCAAATAGTAAACTTAATGTCATTTTAATTTTCCTCGGTTGTCATTTATTGTCAATAATTGCTATTAATTTATGAAAATCATTGATATTTTTTATGAATTGTAATAAGCTGGCCAAAAACAAACATTTGTTTCACCAGACGTGTTTCATTTCTAAGAATAAATTTTATATCAGAAGATTTCTTTCAAATTGATATAAAATGAAAATTATAAAAGGATATAATAAAAAAAGAAATGGAATTATAGTATTATTTTTAGATAATTTATCGACAGCTAGAGAAAGATGTATATTTCCTCCTTTTCTTTCTTTATAAGCTTCAACACTGAAAAGTCTTCGTGGCACCAATCTCAATCACTAAAAGCGAGGCGGTACAGCTTTAAAGCAAATATGATACGCATCAGTGGTGTGCTGTACAAATCTTCAAACAGAAAACTTATCAGGGCCAGACGAATGTCTACATCAAAAACAGAAATGACATTTGATACAAGTCAAGCAAACAGGAGACAATCACTGAGAAACCATGGTGGGTACTAGAAGTAGGAAGATTGTACAATTAGAATAAGCTTTTTATTTCATTAAATATTATACAAAACCAAAGTTATATATATGGAAAAACTATCATTATTTTTCTCTTTATGATCAAATTTAATTTGATTGTGGAAAGGGGAAATTTAAAGCATTCCGTAATTTGTTAATTTTTATTTGAAACCAAAAAAAATAAGGTGATGACATGCATGTTGCCCATGCCTTTATAACCACTCTCTAACTGTACACGGAAATATCGATGTAGTATACATATTTTGTTTTAAGTTCTCTTTACATTGTGTCACAGATTGGAGGCAACAGAAGATGAAACTTATTTTGTTAAGGGGTACCCATTTCAACATAGACACTAGACGCAGAAAACTTTCTAGGGCTGGTAAGGAAGATTTCAACTTGTACTCAAGTGGCTCTGTTTTTATAAGTATCATAGTGACACAAACTTTGACAATCGTATGACATGGTTCTACAGTGTCTTTGTTCTTTTTATTTTTGTCGTAGTTCTGTCAAGTCCTGCAGGCGCCTCAGTGTCAGGGTCACTAACATTTAAAGTAGGTGATGAAAAGGCCAAGATGGCAGCAAGGTAGGTACAATGAAAATTGTGTGACCTTCTTTAACTTTTGTCCCTCTCTTTAGGATCGTGTCAATTTGATGCTGTTTCCACAAACAAAACTACGCTCTTTTAAATTTGGGAAACTTAAAGCAAATCTGTCATCATTTATATGGATGTTTATTTATGTTAAATATAAGAATATTTTCTA
This sequence comes from Radix auricularia, assembly GCA_002072015.1. NCBI lineage: Eukaryota > Metazoa > Mollusca > Gastropoda > Lymnaeidae > Radix > Radix auricularia. The sequence continues at coordinate 164,560 of MUZC01002004.1, read as the reverse complement.
TGTCAGTGTTTGACAAACTGAGTTTATTTAACAGAAAAGATATTTAATTTAAAGTAAGACTCGACCATTCGGTTAACTATGTTTTCTTTAGTTATAACTTATACGAATCCAGTATTTGACTTATCAAAGTCATAATAAAGTTCATCCATCTTAAAAAATAGGAGTTTATCTTCCTTTTACAACAATATTTTTACAGTATCAAAGGGATTAAATAATCCAGCTTGTTGTAATAAATAGGAATAATTATTCTTTGATTGTACTGATTCAAATTAAAAAAAACATTTAAAACGGTTTTGCATTTTTGGTAAGAATTACTCACACAGCATATTTTTTTTCAGTTTTCCTTAAAACTTGTTTAACTCTTAAAGCCCCAGAAGGTTTTCAATAAACTTCCGCCTCAGTCCCGTTATAATAAAGTGTAGCAAAATCACATCTTCAAAAAAAAAAAAACTACCAAAAACGTTGCATATCGAGTGTTAACACTAGCGCGTGCAGCGGCCACCATTGCCTGAAGTCGAATACATTATTTTTCACACATTGAAGAGTTTTTATTTTCTGTGATTTCATTCCTAAAGAGAGTTCTATCGAGTTGTGCATTACTGCACTTAGAGCTATATAGACGGGGCTTTAAGTAACAAAGACAATGGTTTAAATTTTTTGTAATACTTTAATGGCTTTTAATTTAAGAAGCACATTTTTTTAAAATAGCTTTCCTAACTTTGAAAAACACCAATATATTTTTTACACCTTAAGCTCCAGTTATTAATATTTTTCTTTACAACATGTTATCTAATAATATTTATAGCTTGAAGCATTTAACACCCAATTAAATTGTTTGAAATTCTTTAAATAAGAACTTACTAATCTCTTTACAGTCGAGCTGTTTACCGCAGCATTGCTATAGCCACTGCAAAGTTTAAAAAGAGCAACACCAAATCTAGACAGTTGAAACAGCATTGTATTTTCTTTGGTCGTTTCGGAAAGTGCTTCCGAGGTGACGATTGCCCTTACATTCATGATTCCACCAAAATAGCTGTTTGCACAAGGTAGGTCTAAATAAAGCCCAACAAAAAACTTTGATATGGTTGGTATGCTTTGGAATGCTGTCACAAACAATGTTCCCTTTAAGCTGCGCCGCTTCGCAGATATCTGACCGATGCCGTGCAACAATTTAGAATTACCTTGCAGCAGATTTTTAAAAAACATTCCACGAAAAATTTGATGCTGCGCAACTTTGCTTACTAGTGTTTTTACTTTGCACACGGACCAACGAACCTTAGAGGGAACATTGTTCACAATATAAAATAAAATTCCCACTATTTATAGTATTACCTCAAACCCAGAGAGTTCTGGGAAGTATGAAATATTCCTGATGAATTTCCTGTGACTCGACTTGTATCATCCTGTATCATCCACACGTGGTGTTGCCCGGGTTTTAGAGAAGCGACCGCCTGTCTAGAGAGAGAACTAGTTTATCTTCCCTAGAGAAAAATATCAGGTCTTTTGATTTCATCTTAAGAAGTCTACTGGATGGTTTCCAAAAAATTGATACAGGATAATCATCTTGTTTGTTAATTTTTATTAACTCATGTAGCAATATTAAAATAAATTTGGCTTGCTAACGCTGCATGCAACACGAGACAAAACAGTAAACTGAAAGAGTAACAGTAATCTATTTTAATTTACTACCTCGATGACTCCTGCAAGCTTATTTTATTTCATAATTGAATGAAGATTTTTACGAGGGAAGTGTGAAGACGTCAAGTGTCCCTTCTCCCACAAAGCATCTGTAAATAAAATGCCAGTTTGCCTGTTTTATCTACGGGGATCATGCTCACGAGATGGGTGCCCTTACCTGCATGTCAAGGTCAACCCTGATGCTCCAGTCTGTAGAGACTTTCGCAATGGATTCTGTTCACTGGGAGATAAGGTTAGTAAGACTTACTGTTGTGCCTTATTGACACTGATATTGGAGCACATATACAACTAATTTATATTTTACTTATAGCTGCAAAAGCTTCATTTTTAATGTTCAATAGACAAGTTGGTAAGAATGATTTATTTTTACAAATCTTATTAACAGTATTAGACTATTTGAAATGGATAAGGTAAATCTTTCAACCTCAAATGCAAAAATATGCTTTAAGCATTTTTTAATAATTCTTTGTATGTTGCAAATAATACATTCATAATGTAAATCACAGCTCAGAAATGCCCTAACTTTTTCTAAGGAGCTATCAAAAGTTTATCAGATACCCGTGCCCAATTTATTGATTGCTTTACTTTTTTTGCCCTTTGTCTTTTTTTGAATTTTTTTCTTTGATCCTCAAAGCAGCACTAAATTACCATTGCTCTAGAACTGGGGTCGGGAAACATTTTGTCTGGGAGAGCCATAAACACCACATACTTTGACAGGTAATTTTGTCAGAGCCATACACAAAGTTTACAACCAAAAATTCAAGTAAATTGTGTGCATTTTGTGTAAGAGACTGTCCATAAATGAAATCATGGCAGATCTGGCAGATTTCCCCACCCCCCTCCCCTCATCACACTTCGTAACAAAAACTTATAGCACTGCAAAGCTTTGATGATGGCTTTGTAGTCTGGTCGATACATGTTGAGGTTAAGCTACATGCAGACATGTGGATACTTCTTTTATGCAAATAATATGTAGAACAAAGTAGTCTGAAGAATTACTTTTTTTCTAACATTTTTTTGCCAGCCTTATGCAACCATCAATGAAGCCACATATGGCTCGTGGGCCATGGTTTCCCGACCCCAGCTCTAGATGACCTTTTAAATTTTAAAAACCAGTGTGCTCTAATGCCTTTTTTAAACAAAAATTTCAGTGTAAGAAACTTCACTCTTTTGTGTGCCCATCATTTACTGACACTGGAGCCTGCAACAGGGGAAGCAACTGCCCCATGTTGCACAGAATAAGTAGAAAGATGCAGACAAAACGAAGACAGCTATTTAAACAAGGGTAGGAAAATTAAACATATTTTACTTTTCATTATGTTGCTTTTTAAAAATTCTGGCTTCCATTTTTTATTAGTTTTTTTAAAAAATAAATGGGCAAATAAACAAAATTAAAAAATTACCCACTTCCCGTGATGCTATCGAGTTGAAATTTTGCACATAGACTCGTGTCACCTAACAATGCATTGTATCAGAATTTCAGATCTATGGAATGTACAGTAATAAAATTAATGCACTTTTAGTTTATCTCTATGAAACTCAAAGTTGACATGCAATTGCAATTGAGTTTACCTACATGTGTTTGCTGGAGGAGTTTAGTCCAGCCATCGGTGCCCCCCCTCCCCGCCCGTTTTACAGCTAGGGGAGTTCAGTTGTGTACAGTCAGTACATGTTATCACGCTGTGCATATTATTTTTTTCTCATATATATGGGATTTATAGTTTTAAAAATTTGGTTGTTCAATTACTTTACATATTGAAGGAAAGATAATCACTATTAATTCCAGCTCAATATCATGTCACTGTCAGGTCTAGTGGGGGAAGAAGACACTGTTTCAGATCACTGTTCACTATGGTTTAGTTAAGCATTATCAGCATGATGAATTTTGTTTGTTTGTACAGCAGTGGTGTAGCTAGGGGTGGGGGGTCTAAATTCAAAAGTCCCCCTGGGGCCCCATTTTAGGGGGGCCCTCAAAAGGAGTGTCAGAATTTGTTATTCATTAAGCATTATGCCACTGCCGTATGCAGGGACCCCCAAAGAGACCAAGGCCCCCCCTCTGGGCCCATAAATCCCCACAAATCCCTAGCTTCGTCACTGTTGTACAGTTTTAATATTAAATCTATTAAAACTAAATTAATAATGATATTCTTTACCTGGTGTTTATCTGGATGATGAAATTATTGTTATTTAATAATTTATACAGTTTAAAATTAAAAATCTATTCACGCTAAATTTATTATATTTATATGCTTTACCAGTGTTGTTGTTTTTTCTCTTTTTTTTTAAGTGCACCTGGGAAGGAAAAGTCATCAGCAACTCTAGAAGCCAGTTCTAACAGTTCTGAATCTCATAAAGAAACTCTCCAACCCATGACAGTAGCTCTCAGCTCAGCACCACTCACCTCACAACCTTCATTCATATCCCTCCTGTCACATGACAGTAAGTCACAGACTCCAGCTGTTGGCGCCCAAATTCAGACGGCAAGTAGCAGTAGAGAACTGAAAAGTGTGGAACAGTCAATGTCTTCCAGAATTATGCCCATTTTTCTAACTCAGCAGATCTCGAAATCAGTCCCTAACACAAAAATTGTTGAGGTTTGTGGGCCCGATGTGACCGGTCGAGATGAAACTGCTGTCTATGAAAAAGTATTTTTACCTCCAGACTCAACAAGTTTTGACACAGCAAATGATGATCAGGTGAAAACAGGTTCTGTGCCTGACAGGCCTGCACTCCAGAGTTGTCATACTGACAGCAAGAACGCTTTCAGTCAGCCTGGTATTCCAATTAAAATTATTCCATCCTTCCTGTCCAAGACAAACAATTTAGAAGTGGTTGCTCCAAAAAATAGCAGGGTCCAGTCAGAAGAGAATAACACCAACTCTTCTTAGATGTTGAATAATCAAATTTTTTTTAAAAAATAAGATGCTATATAGTATACCTCACACAAATCATGAAATTCAGATTTTTTCATGAGATTTTTGTTCCTATATTATTTTAAGGTCAATCAAAATTTAGATAATTTTATTTAACTGTATATTTTTTTTAATTTATTTTTTTCCCCAATTGTATTGTTCTTTTGTAAGAAGATTTTTAAGATAGTGTTAACAAACAGTTAACACTTAATCTTTTGCTTTTAAGCAAATCAATGCTATACTTGAACATCTCAAATTTAAAATTCGTTTCCAAATTCAAAATTATTGGTAATGGTAAAAGTCCAGAAACTAACACTAAAAGTGCTTTACTTTAAATAAGATTCAGTCTTTGAAAATAAGATATTTTCACATGTTTTTTTTTTTTTGGCTTCAAAATGTTCATTAAAGCGATCAATTAAAGCAGGTTTTGAAAAGCTGGGTCACAACAAAAAAAATGTTTGACTATCTAATGATGTACTTGTGATAGCTCATAGTGGTATATTTTGCTTCACATGTATGTCTTATTATATTTGAATCTGATTCTAGCTACAGTCTTTGAGTCTAAATGTTACGTGCCTCTCTGTTTGCTGCTAAGCCGTCCGGCCAATGTTTTTATTGTTTGTTAAAACTCACATCTGACTGTTATAAGTACTTTATATTTAAATTGAGATTGGAGGGGGGGGGGGGAACCAACTGAAAAATAAAATGTTCCTTTTTTTAAAACGAAATTTCTTTACTCTTAAATATTTGACTGGTACCAAACTGTTGGTATCAGTGTTGCGAACTCCTGGGAAATTTCCCAAGTCGTGGAAATAGGAATTGGGCACCTAGAGTTCGCAACACTGCTACTGTATTTGGTCTTGACAAAGCTCATATTTGGGTAAGGAAACTCATTGCTATGGTGGGATATTATATTTTTGTATCTTTCTTGACCAAGATGAAATTTTCTGGAGCCATCCCCCAGGTACAGACCAACTGCCAGGTGGAAGGATTCATTGTCCAGGTAAGGTAAACACTCTTATTTTGGCGGTAAGCCTTATTAAAATATCTCAGCCACTGGTTCCAAAAGTGATGACCTTGGAGATAACTGCTCAAGTCTTACTAAGTTAAGGTTGGTGGAATAAATACAAGATGTTACAAAAAATATTTTTTGAACCAATAGGATAAAATAGTAGAACAAAAGAATTTTTATTCCATATTTTTCTTTCATTTTCCACCAAGTTTCCATTATCCATTCTAAATAGCATGTTACTAAATCTAGATTTTTTTTCTCCATAATACCGTAATAAAAGACAATTTGGGTTCAAAGTTTATCATAAGCAATAAGCATTTTTTTTCCTTGTAATGCAGATCGTGTTAACATTGGTGTAAAGGTCTATAAGGAAAAAAAAGCATGCTTGGATTTGGTGCGTGACGCTGTGTCACCGCGCTGTGTCACCGTCACAGCTGTCTAACTAAATGAGATGAGTTTATAATCCATACATAAATTGTGGAATGCTAGTGAAAAAATAATTCATTTGCTTTATTAATTTTATCATTTTGAAATAGACTTATCTTTTAATATTTTTTTAAAAAAAGTTTTATGACATATTTATATTTGCCCTTTTCTGTGAATTTATCGCAATGATAATTTTTATAATACGCCAGTTTTGTGTTCATCGCTATATAAATATAATTATTTTGAATATTAATATTATATAATGTTCATAATTGATTAGCTCAACATTGGCAGCTTATGTGGATCTTGTCATTAAATATGTCTACAAATTGATGTGTCTTACTTAAATGTGTTCATTTCAAGAAAATATTGTTTACGTCTTGCAACATGTAGAATTGATATAAAATTGTCATTTCCTTAATGGGTTTAAAACTTTAATTAGTTTATTTGCTGCACATTGATGATAATGAGACTGAGAGTTTGGAATAAGTGGAGGCAAAGCTGGTTAGGGGGTCTCAAAATTTACTCACTTGGGTTCAAATTATTGCCTACCAGTGCTAAAAGTCATGGGACAATTTGTACGTGTTGAGATTTATGTGATTTTTTAATTATTAGTACCCGGTACTTAAACTTTTTAATTCAACTGAATGCTTGTAAATACTGTATCCTTGGAAAGACTAAGCAAGTGAAGCTGAAATGGAACAGGGAACATACTCATCATTATATTAAATTATTAAGGCTAACTGGTTCCTGCAACAATAGAGTCTCAAAATATTTAATAGCCGCCTCTGTCACAGCCTATCTTATCTGGATGGTCTTGAGCGTGCATGCATTTATATTTAAATTTAATTTATTTGTTCCTTTTAAACAACCCTGAGCCATGCCACAAGACAGGGTACAGATGTGTCTGCTAATACTGAGGATGCCATAACACAGATGCATCTACTAACACTTAACATTTGCTTATACTTATAGAATTATTATAGAGCAGCAAAAATTATTTTTTTTGGTGAGGGGGGGGGGAATTTATTCAATTTAACGCTTGGCTCTTCCGCCTCAAAAGATCCCGAACCCTGGACTAGGCCATAAACTGGGAGATTGAGGAGAGGCTGGCCCAGGCTAGGGAAGCTTGGACTTGGAGGACTTTTGTACTTGAAGTGTAGGTAGCCTATGCCCTTTGCAGACGTCGGTCGACCACGGGCCATGGTAGACTGCTGCTTCCCTCGGACGAGAAGGCTCAACAATTCAATAACCCTGTGACAGGGTGACATTGAATGATTTAAAATACAAATCATAAGCGTGTGTAGTTTTGCCCTCCCGCGACTACCATCCATGTCAATGTGCTTAATTAATTTATTTTATTTTAAATATCGAGGTATTAAATGTCAGTCTCTCCATAGACCATACCCTTGTCACGCATATTTATTTATTTAAGTTTAATTTTATCTTGTGTGACTACGCGATTGATCACAATATCAATAAAAGCTTGACTTTGTAGGAGTTGAATCGATTATTGATGGTAAGCCCCCAAGACAGGCTGACACTGTTACTGCCTTTAACTGTGTGTAGTAAACGAGGCCAGTTAGCGAACGAAATGGGCGTGGTGTGTGTCGGCGTCGGAGTGTGTAGTCAACCACCCGGCGAGTCGGGTTCTCTAGACAGTGATCCCACTGATACTGATACTTTATGAAAAAGTTTCATAAAAGTCTATTACCCATTTCTTTCAGGGAAAATCATGGTCAGATGTTTTTGTTTTAAATTTTTTTTAATGCTAAGCTAAATGGATGTGTATGCCGAGCAGAGTGAGAGTGTAGGAGGAGAGGTCAACGAAAAAACGGAAACTGCCGATGTCTATTTATAGTGATGACCTGTTGAATCAAACGTTCCCTGCTTGTGTGTTCAGTGTTAAATCCCTGTTAGCTTGCTTACAGTGAATGATTTGATTCCAGAAACAAAAGCATTATCACGTAATAATCGATTGAGCTAGCCGGAATATAAATGAAAAAATATACAATTTAAAAAATTATTTATTTTGTAAAAAATATTTTAACAGAGGGGCTAAGGGGAAGGTCAAATCCACTTTATGAAGCCCATGCCCATGCCCATGTTTTATAAATGTATGTTTTCATTATCACGGCACGTACTGGAACCTGCTTCGCTTTGGTTTACAAAATTACGCTTTCCCATTACGAGTATTAAGATGTCGCAATTTTGATGTGTTAAAAATCGTAAATTTATCGAGAGAAGAAAAATAAAGCAAATCCCAATTCAATGTGTGACACTGTCGAGGATTCCCTTCTTCATCTTGAAAGTATGTCTTAAATCAACCAAGGTCAAATAGGTTACAGAGCTATATAATAATTACTTTTAATACTACTTATTGCTTTTTATTGTATATTGTATTGTTGTTAAAAGGATAACCATATTTTGCTTTATGGGCTTGTATTAGTGCCTTACATCTGTAGCCGGTAAGAGCCAGCGTTTTATCACCTTCGCCTCGCTATCGCCCAAGGCCTTGAGCAAGTTGCCTTAAAAATTGTTTTCTGAGCCCAACGATTGGCTGCTCCTGAAATAGTTCCTGTGACGTCGACATCGCTAGTATAAAACCCATCGGGGATATCCCACGAGCCTGTCGTTGCCTTAGCTCTCAGCCTGTGCAGTTCAGTGATTGTGCTGTGGCCGGACCGTGGGTGATATTTCGGTACAGTCTGTGTTCATAACGTCCATTTTATACTTTTCTTGAGATTAACGTGTTGTTTTTTTTCTAAAGGAAAAAATCTCTGTGGTTTAAAATTTCAATTGAAAATAGTGTGAACAAGTGATTGCGAACTGTTAGTGTTAGCAAGTGTACGGTCTTCACTGGCAGTGACCTAGTCCTGGGAGCGAGGCAACCACCAGGATCTTATAATTTTAGAGTTAAAACTTGACTTGTAAACAGAACTGTCTATAGATAATAAAATCTTAAATACACCAGATATTCACCCAGCAACCCTTTAAACCATGGACGAGCTGGCGGAAAGTTACATTGAGAGCTTCGATCTTTTCATGGACGGACACGAATTGCCCCAGCTGCATAGCTCGATGGTGAAAACAGAGCTAGGGTTCTGCAGTGGTGCGGCAACCCCACAGCCGCAGCAAACCTGTTCTGGTGCTGGGGTCACAGGTCAGGTCACCGGGCAGCTGCAGGTCCCCCCTAGCCCCACATTGTCAGCTGTTACCAGCAACAATACTTTCAGTAGCACCCAAAGTACCCCCATCAACTCTATTCCCCCTTCTCCGAGCACCCCACTCCCCGCCACTCAGCCTTCACTTCCCTCCCCTCCCCGTTCGCTATCCAGTTTTGGAAGCGCATTCGGAGATCGAGGATATTTCGAGGACTGGTTCCTAAAGTTGGGCTCGCAATGTTTAGATGTTGGGAACAATACTATAAATAAACATGACGGCAAATCCAACCCACTGGAAGAGCTTTTGAGATCACTCGAGCCACCAAACGTTCACCACAACCCAGTTTCACCATCTGTCAAGTCCGAAAGCCAAGATCTCTCGGGGAGGTGTAATAATGAATTCGATTTGGATTACGATGATGATAATGAATTGGACGTTGAAGATGATTCTCAAAGCGTGGCGAGTGGTTCTGTTACTTCAGCTAAAAGATCAAGGCGGAACTCTGCACGTTCACCCTGCCCCCCACTGTCCCCTGAGAGTTCAATTATCGATGACGATGATTTGGTTTCACTACCAGTTAGAGAACTCAACAGGCGCCTGCAAGGTTGCCCAAAAAGTGAAGTGCAGCGACTGAAACAGAAGCGGCGTACTCTGAAAAACAGGGGATACGCCCAGAATTGCCGTTCAAAAAGAATGCAGCAAAAAAGTGAATTAGAAACTACAAATAAAACTCTACTCCAGCAGATAGCAGACTTGAAGCGTCAACTGAGTGCCTCAGTGAGGGAAAGAGATTTCTATAGGCAGCGTTGTCACCTGCTCAAGACTGAGCTGGTGAGAGCTTCTCGAGTTACAGTTTCAAGTCTGCGAAACGAGCCAAGATTTGCAGAATTCTTAGCTAGAATTAAAGAAGAGGAAGGTTCCAACAGCCCGCAGTCCACATCATCAAATACCAGTACCTTAGCATCTTCTCCTAAGGCAGCCCAAAATGGCAATGACAATTTTCTTATCTAGGATCTACAGCTGGCCTTGGAATAAGAACAATGATCAATCTATTACAACTATTTTTATTATATTATTATAGGGAAGTTTTTATGTTTTGTAGAAAATAGAAACCTCACTTTCTTTTAAAAGTAAGTTTTGTAGACAATTTCTTACAAATCAGGATGTACTTGTACTGGGATTAGTTGAATTTGTAACTAAATTTATTGGATAGTCTTCAAACTTTAACTAAAGAATTAGAAATAGAATTATCTCATCTTAATATTAATATTGAATTTTGGTTTTAATACTCCAGAACAGTAATTTAGAAATCCTACTACTTGAAGTAATGATTTTTTTTATTAATTTTAAAATTATTTTCCAACTCCATATAGTAGCCATTTCTTCATGCATTCTTTCATAAATATTCATATATTTAATTATAAAACCTTAAAATGTTTTTCAGAAAGCTTGCATTGATCATCATTTAACATTGATGTGGTTAATGCCCCAATTCTCTCATTTACATTTGGCTTTCAAATTGCTTGAGTTTTAAAAAAGTGGATATTCTAATACCATATTTTGTTTGACATTCAGATAATTTTGATTGAATTTGATTTTTTTTTTTCATTCTTTTTTGAGAGGCAGCAGATAAATTGTACTCAGCTTTCATGGAGCCGAATCAGGCTGAATAATGGCAACTTCCTCCCAACTGCCCCCTCTCCCGTCTTTAACAAACTCCCATTAACATCGTTCACTGCCCGTAACAGCACATTTGATTTATTATAGCAACTTTCAGATATTTATTGTTTGACTTGTTGTATTTATTCACTGGACAGAAGACAGTTTTTTCAGAATATCACTTGAAAATTGTCTCACTATAAAACTGTTCAGAAATATATTTTATATATCCAGCCTGCTATGGACTATATTAATATTTACAATTGTATTAAGATTTAAAATAATTTATTTTTTTGTCTAAGGCAATGAATCGAGCCTTGTCCTTTTTCTTGCAACTGTCTTAGAAGCATCCAGTACTGTAAATGGCATTAAAAAAAAATATTTTTTTTTTTTTTTTTAAAGACAGTGAGCCTGTGTGTGTTTTCATATTTTATATATTTACGCAATAACAATGTTGACATGTAGAAAATTGTATGATGTGTTTATTTTTTTCTCGTCGAAACTATCATGACCTCTTTATGTTTCTTGTTTTTTAATCTGACTGTTGCGCTTAAGAAACACACTCTAAAAAGTCTTTCGTCAACCAATTACCCATTCAATTGTTTATGTGTAAATACATAGCAAATTTTGAGAGAAAAAAATTACATTAATTTTGTACTAACCAGCTTGTGATAAAAAGATTGTTTTGAGAAATTATATTGAATACAAACCATTGTTGGTTGATTTGAGCCCCTTCTACTATTTGCTTTCACAATGATCAGGGTCTTACTTTTTTTAGTCTTATCCTTTAACCTTAATCTGTTTCAAAGAGAGTTTATTATATAACTGACAACATATTTGTATTTGTACTTTTTATGTGTAAATGTAATTTGTATCATATATTCTGTGATAGTTACTTTGCTGACTATGGTCGGAGACACATTTGGTGAAATTCAACACTTCACATGTTTTTATTTTCCTAAAAACTTCTTCTACAGGTACACAATCCTATATACCTCAGCTCATTAACCAGACAAGCAAAGTTGTATACGCTAAAGTGATTATTTTTTTCCAAATCTGTGTTAAATTCTAAGTATTTTATTTAATTGTGGGGTTATTTTTGAGTGGGGGAGGGGGGAATAAGTAAGTTTTAAAAAAGTAATCCATGGAAACTGTTTTAATGACCTATGGACATGCAAATAAACAACAGTTTTTTAAATTATGTGATAGCATTTTTATTTTAAATTTAATTAACATTTATAAGTTTATCATTTCATTTTCCTTCTCCTTCTTGGGAAAGTTGAATTTACAAGATGAAATGCAATAATCTGTTAATGAATTTGCCATTTTTATTGATAATTTGTAGGGTAATAAATCTAAACCTATATCAATTTCAAATTTATTATCATGACATTTTTATAAGCTTGTGTAGAGTCATGTGAAATATGTAGTTCAGTATAAAAGAATTGACTTTTTAAAGTTAAATATATTATAGCACAGTATTAATGTAAGTCATCAGGTACATAAAAATACAATTATTTATAATCTTGTGCTTGGTCAGCGTATGTGACCTTATCTTACATCCATTGCAGTTGCCCTCTTGATTGAGTCTTGATTGCTGTAATAATTTTAATTATTCACGCCACTTTTTTTTTAAAAGTTTGTAAATATTAAAGAATTTTTTTTCAAAATCCAAATATGCTCACTCTTTAGTCTTGAAGAAATTGGAAATTAAATTTTAAAATCTGGCCAAGAATTTATTTCTCCAAAATGAAAAGAAAAAAAAATCTAAATTGTAATTAAAATTTTTAATACAGACATAATTTTAATTGTTTTTTTTTTTTTAATATTGCTCTTGGGTGTGTCTTTATTGCTAAATTAATATACCCGAGTAAGTTTTAATTTTTTTGTGTGTAGATATCAGATGAAAACTAGTGATCACTTAGCGATTCAATCAAAGAGAGTTTTAATTTGATGCAGTAAATGGATAATTTGATTTAGGACATCTTTTAGTAACTAAAAATTTACCCATCATTAAATGTAAACTTTGAAGTGTTTTAATTTGTTTGAATTGAACAACAAGTCTGATGTGTTACTCTGAATATTTTGTCAGTGTTGTAATGTAATGTACCTCAGGCAGCTAAACTGTGAAAGCGTTCATTGGCTGCTTACACCTTGGTACTTGCAAATAGTAAAACTCCTATATTTTATTTCATGTAACTAATGACTGCACCGCTTCATGTTGACAGCTGTTATTTAATTTTCAATGGTGAATCTAGTAAATTTTTATATCTGGTTCCAGATGACTTTGAACTATATGATAATTTATCACGTTTTTTTTTAAGTTAAACAAAAATTGATAAGTCTTGACAAAGTTTTAGCACTACCTTTAGTTTTTAACAGGTGTTTTAATATGTAAAAAAAAAAAAAAAAAAAAGACCATGAACCTGGATCAGTGAATGTTTATTATATGCAGCTCTCTTATTTCAATCTTTTAGTTTAGGAGTTCCTCATAGCACAGCGGATCATTCACTTTTCCATTGCAAATATCGCTAGTTTAATATTATCTTATTTGTGTGTGCAATGAATAAAATTTAATTAACTAAAGCTTTTTATTTATAATAATAAAGTAAATTATTTGTTTGGGTCTTGTCCCAAATGTTGCCTTGTAGTGTAGTGTTAAATTCATTGAATGAGTTAGAATTTATTTATCCAATTAAAATAAAACAATGTTATAGCTTTTAAGTACATTTTAAAAAATTTTATTAAAAAAAAAAAAACATGAAGAATACGGTATTTGATCAAGCTTACAATGTTATAGCTGATATAATTTCTGATTATTTGTTTTAATACTGTAATCACCTGCTTGTTCTCTCATAAGGATGGTTGGATTATCTTTATTTCTTCAAAATACTAGGAAATCAGTTATAAAAATAAATAAATAAATTTGGTTAAATATCGGAGATACTGGCACTTATTTACGCTTTTCATTATCCTTTTAAAATTAAGTTTTAAAGCTTATCTGTTATAAGAAATTGTTCAAAGTAACTAATTTCACCAACTGATAATGAAAGCATCATATACTAAGAAAAAGTAAAGCCCATAAAACCCTCGTCCCCAAAAATTATTATAGAATCCCCATTTTTAAAAAATCGAAAATCAGAGGTAAACAAAACATAAAGCCTCATATTAACATGACTATTTTAAAATTTAAACTAGAATTTATAGAAACAAAATAAAGTTACACGTGATGATCTCATTAATTAATTTCATGGGTAAATGTAGCAAAATCTTGGATCCATAGTTGTTGGGTTTTTTTTAAAACAAAGTTAAAATAATTCCATTTAAAGTATAGAAAAGTCCTAGATTTTATCATTTTTAGGGTGTAACTCTATTTGAATCATTATTATTTGTTTGTCTGTATTAAGCAAAGATAATATGTATTTTAAATCTTTTGTGCAGAATGAATTAATGCACATGTTGGATTTTTGTTGTTTTATTACTATTATTTTTTTGACTAGCATGTGGAAAAGATATTTTTTTAAATATTCATCAATATAGTTCACCATGCCCCCTTTGAAAATTTTTAGCCATTATTGTGAGCCTTAACATGTAGTTTGGACAAGCTTTTTATCCTCCAAATTTTATGAGTGGCACATTCTGTGAAAATGAATGTCATTTTTAGATCTAACTCACTATTGCTTGCAGATTTTTCATATATTTACCTTGCTGAGACCCGTATCAGGTGTTCTTGAGCTTAATTGTTAGGCTGCTTTGATTTTCTATACTAATATTGTTTATAGACTTCCTATCTTAATAGTAGCAACAAGTTGTCTCCTCATTTTAAAACTTTTTTTCCTTATAACAAAGTTTTTTTATAGAGTGCTTTTAAGTTTAAAGTCTTATTTTGTATTTTAAAAATATATAGCTGATAATCCTCTTTACAATGTGTTGTTTCAAAATGGAGTTGTTTGCTAAGATGATTTTTTAGATATTTTTGCTTGTGGTTAAAGGATAGAGTCAGCTAATTGACTCCACACACCTTCAAATAGAATAGCTAGATAGTCAATGTTTTCTGATTCTGGAGGAGCTAACACATTAGATCTTGTGATATGTAATCTTATGTTTAATTTGTTCTATTTTTTATAGGGTAACAAATTTTATAAACGCTATATAAATACATTTTTTTAACAAACAAACAAAAATGTATTCTTCATCTCATAATGTGTAATCTGCATTTTTTTCCTTCTGTTATGGTAATAGCTGCCATTGTTATACTATCACACAGCAATTTTATTATGTAATGACTTGTGTTGAAATGTTGTGTATAATACCTAATAACTTGTTTCAGTGTTATGTTCTTAAACGTGCACTCACACACCAATGTTTTTGTTTATTAAAAAAAAAAAGAAGAAGAAGAGAAAGAAAGCAAGTTGACAAATTTTTACCTAACTTATGTACATTGTAGAAATGTATCATGTGATAAGCTTCTCTGTGCCTTGTGTCTCCCTACAAAAGACTTGAATCAGGCAACAGTTGTAAAGGTGAACTCTTGAATGTGTACAGTTTGTATGATATATATAATATTACTCTTCATATAATGCCATTGTGTACCACTACCAAATCTGTTACCTTGTTTGAGAGAGATTTTCCAACAAAAATATTGCTTCTTTTTTCTTTTTTTTTTAACCCAGAAAGAATGTGAAAGATATGGTAGAATGGAAAACTCAAAAAAAATATGTTTCATTGAGTTGTTTCCTAATGCACCTAAAGAAAGAGCATGGATGTTATGTCCTTACTACATGTTGCTGTTTTATTTTTCTCAAAGTAATAAAATAACCTGATGGATTGAAAAATAATAAAGAAACTCTTTATTTGTGTACCATAGTATAAGGCTTATTTGAAAGTATGTTATTTTTAAGGTTATTTACAGTAACCAAGAAATGGTCATGTGACCCTTCTTCAGCCTCGTTATTTTATATCAAATTCAAATGTAAAACTTAACAAAAATTATTTAATAGTAATAATCTTTAGGTAATTTTAAACTAAAGTACAATTGCAGTTGAAAAAATTATCAAAAATAAATCTTTTTTATCGATCCATATAAATTAAAAGATTTTTTTTGTTGTTGTTGCACTGAACTGTACCTGTTAATTTTATGCACACGCATACAATATAATATATGTATATAAACTATTATAAACAGTTTTAAAAAATAACCTAAACACTAAAAGTTTAAGTATTTAACTGGAATTTTGATCTGGGGTTTGAAAGACACACCATAAGCAAGGAACAAGAACTCCATAGTTGCTATAGCCCCACCCTACACAAACCAAATAAACTTTGGCAAGAGTCTGAAGTACTGTAATGGGCCAAGTAGGAGAGAATTGAGATGCCTTACTTATAGTTTGAACGAAAATAAAATAAAAATTACCATGCTTAAATTTTAATACCTTTATATAAATTCTAGTAGAATATTTTTTTAGGAGGAATTAATGTAAAATAGGTCTGTAATAATGATAAATATTAAAACCAATGTGATTTTAATTACACGAGTTATCACTGCCATCTGGGTAAATAAAGAACACTTCCTGGTGGGCATGATCTTGTCATAGTCTGAGGATCCCTGGTATGGTGTTGACTAAACTAGGTTGCTTCCACTTTCTGGAAACTAAGGAATTGGGAGAAAACTGGTTGTGAGGGCAGAGGAGAATTTGATTTTTAAAGAAAATTAATAAGATGGTCATACTTTTAAATAATCATTTCACTTTAAATATAAATTGAGTTTTTCACGTTTCAAAGTTTCTTAGAAGTCTTGTAAAAATACATTATTTATTTTAAAATATATTATTAACTGAGGTAAATGGCAACATAATATTGCTTTCATCACTTGTACAAAATTAAATATATAATCATTCATTTATGGTTGACCCACTGGTATCACCATTCAAAAGAATTAATTAATCAATGCATGAAGACAAATATTAACAGAGCTTAAACAAAGCCTCAAAATAGTGTCATTTTAGCGATGATCCCCAAAAATTATTTTATAATTAAATTGTGCGATAAAATATTGATAGGTCATCATAATAATATGGCATTACGGCATACGTAAGAACAGGCAAGCTATACTATGGACACTATAGTAATTAATCCAATCGAACTGTCTCAAATTTTATAGTATTGTGTTGTTGTTTTTTTCTTTTCTTGACCGATGTGAAAATCAACTGCTGCAAGAATGGGATGGATTCTAATCGTAAATTCCAAACATGGCAATAATCAGTAATCATTCAGTAAAGACACATTGATAGGCCTACAGGAGTCACCAAGACAACTATGAATAATAACTGGGACATGCCCCTGATATTGAAATTACAATATAATCAGATTTTTTGCATTTTTTAAAAATATATTAATATATACTTTTGGAGATAGTGATATGATTTTAATAAATGTATCTTTAACATCAAGGCGAGTGGCGCAAGCTTGACTTGTCTGCTGCATTGCCACATTATTCATTAATTTTACAGCTCTAGATTAAAGCTTTTATGTGAGTTATGGGTGCCCTAGTTGAGAAAAGTGTTATTTTACATACAATTGGGACTATGCCAAAAGCACTATCGGTAAGAAGTCTTTTGCATTACTAATTATAAGCATGAGAACCCGCTATATTCAGATTGGTGAACAACTCGCCTTGAAATTAACTGAAACCAGTAAATTCAGTAAACTACGTTTACAACTTAGACTACGTAAGCTCTTTAAAGTAATTTTTAAAGATTGCCCAAATAATATCAATTTAATAATGTCAATTTAATTCAAATTTTTAAAACAATCATATGAACAGTACTTACGAAAATTATTTTTGATTGTAGATGTGCAGTACCCAGAATTAGGTGAAACGATGTACAGGGTGTCCCCAGGGGCGTCGCTAGGGTTGGTGTCACCCGGGGCGGCCCGCCCCCCGCCCCCCCTAGCGACGCCACAGGGTGTCCCGTTGTCCCTAAACGTGCGGAATTATTTAAATTGGATTCAATGAGTGAACGTTGGCAGCTGTGCACTGTGCACAGACCACAATATCCATCAATTTGAACACTTTCAATAATTGTCTGGTTTCTACATTTGTTCACAATACTTTGGTTTATGAAACTTTTCTGTATTATTATAAATATGTGTGTTATAGTCAGTTAAAGAGTGTATACATTTTTCGGTACAACCTGCAGTTAGAGAGAAATGTTTGAAGTTATTAAAATAATATCGCTCGTTCTGTTCAGCTGGGGATCAGTTAGTTCAGGGGCGTCCAAACTTTGTTGCAAAGCCGGCCACACGCCATGAAGTTGAAGTATCCATGGCCCAGATTAAGAAAATAAAGAGAAATTCCATACGTTGCGACTACAGGCATTTGTGTAATTCGTGTTTTTTTTTCCCTTTCCCCATAAAGAGTGATATTTTTGGTAATGAAAATGGGAAACTACAATCATGATTTTTGTTACTCTATAAATATCATTTTCAATCAATTAAAATTTCAAAAACTTTAATGGCCAGATATGGATAAAAAAATTAATTTTAAACTTCGTACCTTAAATACGTATAATTCATTGGACCATGAGTAGCTCTGTAAATGTTTAGTTAAAAGTGTGATAGGGAAAAACGTTTTTAAATTAAAAGTACATAATGCCACATTCATTTCCTTTTCAAAGTTAGAAAGAACAAACAATATAATGACAACATATTTTTGCCATTGAATGGTATAGAAATTTCTTACACCTAACAAAACGTTACTGCATCGCTTCTTGTATGAATACTTATATTGGAAAACAATAAAACATCATCGATTGTCGCATTTATTTCTTCTCGTCGTATTTTTTTTACCCAATCTCTTATCATTTCGCCATCCCTGATAAATATGATGTCATTAATGTCACGATGAGGCCACAAGCAAATTAAGTTAAAGCGCGGCCCGTGTTTGGCACGCGGGCCGGACTTTCAACACCCCCTGATTTAAACAGAATTCTCATAACACATAAAAAACAAATGGTGGGAAAAAAAGAGGTGAGATGAACGAAGGGAGACAGCAAGCGAGAGGGTGAACAGTCAATGCAGAACTACAGCTAGTAAGTCTGCATGAAATAAATGAGCTTTCAGTCCATTTAAAAAAATGCAAATTTTATTAGTTTCAGGGAAATTTTAGAGAGTTTCTGATAAAGGATCTCTAAGATGCACGGGCTTAAGGTAGTATCCCGAAGTATAGAGCGATTTGGTGATGCACTTTAATGAGTATTTATGAAAATCTGTTGCCTCGCAACGACACAATGAAAAGAATGAGAGCCCAGATAGTGATGTGGGTACACGCCCAGAGAGTGACCTAGGTACACGCCCAGAGAGTGATGTAGGTACACGCCCAGAGAGTGATGTAGGTACACGCCCAGAGAGTGATGTAGGTACACGACCAGAGAGTGTTGTTGGTACACGCCCAGAGAGTGATGTAGGTACACTCTCAGCGAGTGATGTAGGTACACGCCCAGGGAATGATGAAGGTACACTCTCAGAGAGTGATGTAGGTACACGCCCAGGGAATGATGTAGGTACACGCCAAGAGAGTGATGTAGGTACACGACCAGAGAGTGATGTAGGTACACGCCCAGAGAGTGATGTAGGTACACGCCCAGAGAGTGATGTAGGTACACGCCCAGAGAGTGATGTAGGTACACGCTCAGAGAGTGATGTAGGTAGAGAATGATGTAGGTACACGCTCAGAGAGTGATGTAGGTAGAGGATGATGTAGGTACACGCTCAGAGAGTGATGTAGGTACACGCCAAAGAGAATGATGTAGGTACACTCTCAGAGAGTGATGTAGGTACACGCCCAGATAATGATGTAGGTACACGCCCAGAGAGTGATGTAGGTACACGCCCAGAGAGTGATGTAGGTACACGCCCAGAGAGTGATGTAGGTACACGCTCAGAGAATGATGTAGGTACACGCCAAAGAGAATGATGTAGGCACACGCCCAGAGAATGGTGTAGGTACACGCCCCGAGAATGATATAGGTACACGTCCAGGGCATGATGTAGGTACACGCCAAGAGAATGATGTAGGTACACGCCTAGAGAATGATGTATGTACACGCGAAAGAGAATGATGTAGGTACACGCCCAGGGAATGATGTAGGTACACTCTCAGAGAATGATGTAGTTAAACGCCAAAGAGAATGATGTAGGTACACGCCCAGGGAATGATGTAGGTACACGCTCAGAGAATGTTGTAGGTACACGCCCAGAGAATGATGTTGGTACACGCCCATGGCAATATAGGTACACGCCCATGGCAATGTAGGTACAGCTCAGATAATGATGTAGGTACACGCCCAGAGAATGATGTAGGTACACGCCCAGAGAATGATGTAGGTACACTCCCAGAGAATGATGTAGGTACACGACAAAGAGAATGATGTAGGTACATGCCAAAGAGAATGATGTAGGTACACGCCCAGAGAATGATGTAGGTACACGCCCAGAGAGTGATGTAGGTACACGCCCAGAGAGTGATGTAGGTACACGCCCAGAGAATGATGTAGGTACACGCCCAGAGAATGATGTAGGTACACGCCCAGAGATTGATGTAGGTACACGCCCAGAGTGTGATGTAGGTACACTCTCAGAGAATGATGTAGGTACACGCCCAGAGTGTGATGTAGGTACACTCTCAGAGAATGATGTAGGTACACGCTCAGAGAATGATGTAGGTACATGCCCAGAGAGTGATGTAGGTACACGCCCAGAGAATGATGTAGGTACACGCCCAGAGAATGATGTAGGTACACGCCCAGAGAGTGATGTAGGTACACGCCCAGAGAATGATGTAGGTACACGCCCAGAGAATGATGTAGGTACACGTTCATAGAATGATGTAGGTACACGCTCAGAGAATGATGTAGGTACACGCTCAGAGAGTAATGTAGGTACACGCCCAGAGAATGATGTAGGTACACGCCCAGAGAATGAAGCGCTAGCAATTATTGGGGCGTGTTAACTGTATTGATTGATGAAACTTCTGGTCGATTCGATGAGCTCCAGGGTCTATCAGTATCAAAGTAATGGTAGGCACAACATCGACTGAGAGAGAGAGAGAGTGTGTGTGAGAGAGGGAGAGAGAGAGAGAGAGAGAGAGAGAGAGAGAGAGAGAATGAACGAGGTAGAATGAACGAGGTGGAATGAAAGAGAGAGAAAATGGAGGGAGGAAGAGAGAGAGAACGAGAGGGTGATGGAAGGAGAGAGACGGGGAGGAAGGAGAGAGAGGGGGAGGGAGGATGCGAGAGAATGGGAGAGAGTAGGGGAGGAGGGATAGAGAGAATGAGAGTGAATGATATATAGAGAGGTGTGGGAGGGAAGGAGAGGGGGAAATGGGACGGAGAGAGAGGGGAGGTATAGAGCGAGAGAGGGAGGAAGGATAGATCGCAAGAGAGGAGAGATAGAGTGAGGGAGATGATGGGGGATAGAGTGAGAGAGATGGAGAGATAGAGAGAAAGAGAGAGAGAGGGGGGAAGGAGGGACACAGAGAGAGAAAATTCTACACCATGTTAATTGTCGAGAATAGCTAGAAGCATCTTACTGTAAGTTTGCAAGAAGACCTCGGGGTAAGAGATGTTATATTTGCACGTCTCTTACTCTTACTAGCATTGCTCGAGTATAACAGCCGCAATGTGTAGAGCGCCACACACCAACATTTACTTCAACCATCTCTTGCAACAAACGGCTCTGCAATAGCGTGCTCCGGTTGCACCCTCTTCTGGTGGTAACCTGATATAATGCAACTGCTCTGACTGCTCTGGTGGTAACCTGATATAATACAACTGCTCTGGTGGTAACCTGATCTAATATAACTGCTCTGGTGGTAACCTGATCTAATATAACTGCTCTGGTGGTAACCTGATCTAATATAACTGCTCTGGTGGTAACCTGATATAATGCAACTGCTCTGGTGGTAACCTGATATAACACAACTGCTCTGGTGGTAACATGATATAACACAACTGCTCTGGTGGTAACCTGATATAACACAACTGCTCTGGTGGTAACCTGATATAACGCAACTGCTCTGGTGGTAACCTGATATAACACAACTGCTCTGGTGGTAACCTGATATAACACAACTGCTCTGGTGGTAACCTGATATAACACAACTGCTCTGTCAATGCTATCTCCTGAATGCATTCTTAAATTTCCCTTGCGCTGTTGTATAACACTGTGCATGTGACACACTGTTGTGTTTCTTGCTCTGCATGGCACCACCAAATTTGTCGCTCTGTATTCCCATGGTAACACCTAGTTCTTGCTCTGCATGGCACCACCAAATTTGTCGCTCTGTATTCCCATGGTAACACCTAGTTCTTGCTCTGCATGGTAACACCTAGTTCTTGCTCTGCATGGTAACATCTAGTTCTTGCTCTGCAGGGTAACACCTAGTTCTTGATCTGCATGGTAACACCCAGTTCTTGCTCTGCATTCCCATGATAACACCCAGTTCTTGCTCTTATAATTCTTTTCCCATTCTATCGTTGACATTCAATGACACCTCCCTCTCTATTTGACCCATTAACAGTGACACTAATACCCCCGCCCCCAAGTGATGCTAACTTTTATTAGTTTTATCAAAGCTTTTAGTAAAACACGTCAATGGCCAAATGACAGTAGGCCTACATATTGTATGTCACAGAGGCGTAGCGTGGGCGGGGCTGGGGGTCAGTAATGTTACGGAGTTTGGCGTTGGCGGACTGGGGGTGGGGGTCATTAATGTTACGAAAGTTTGGCGTAGGCGGGGCTGGGGGTCAGTAATGTTACGGGAGTTTGGTGTGGGTGGGGCTGGGTGTCAGTAATGTTACGGGAGTTTGGCGTGGGCGGGGCTGGGGGTCAGTAATGTTACGGGAGTTTGGCGTGGGCGGGGCTGGGGGTCAGTAATGTTACGGGAGTTTAGCGTGGGCGGGGTTGGGGGTCAGTTTGGGACTGGGAGCCTGGAAGTTATCTACAACAATAGGCTTATAAAGTGTCCCACACTAAAATGTTCTGAGGTGCGCCTCACGTTAACTTACATTGGCGTACTCTCTGCGCTCTTCCCCGGTTGAGTTAGTGTATTTCACTATGATAACAGAGTATTACTACTGGCAGAGGCGTCTCTCGAGGGTTGGCGTCACTCAGTGCGGTTGCACACGGCCGCGGTAGCTCATGGCGTCACCCATTGCGGCAGGTCATGGTGTCACCCACTGCGGCAGGTCATGGTGTCACCCATTGCGGCAGGTCATGGTGTCACCCACTGCGGCAGGTCATGGTGTCACCCATTGCGGTAGCTCATGGGGTCACCCACTGCGGCAGGTCATGGTGTCACCCATTGCGGTAGCTCATGGGGTCACCCACTGCGGCAGGTCATGGGGTCACCCATTGCGGCAGGTCATGGTGTCACCCATTGCGGTAGCTCATGGTGTTACCCATTGCGGCAGGTCATGGTGTCACCCATTGCGGCAGGTCATGGTGTCACCCATTGCGGCAGGTCATGGTGTTACCCATTGCGGCAGGTCATGGTGTTACCCATTGCGGCAGGTCATGGTGTCACCCACTGCGGCAGGTCATGGTGTCACTCCCTTATGACTTACCCATAAACCTCCTCCAAGTCTGCCAGTGACATACAGAATTTTACACTTTGGTGTGCCCCGCCCCCTTATGATGGTGTCTCCAGGTGCGGTGCGCAAACCCTAGTGACACCTTTGACTACAGGTAGACCCTTGGTTCAGAACGCGCAGCCGAATCTGTTATTATTATATTATACTTTCAATGTTTTTTTTTTGTTACTTTGTAATAAGTCTTCTTTTCATTTTATTTTTTATTGTTATATACACGGGTTTTATGTAAGGCTCAAATTAAATTTTTTATTTAAAAAAAAAAAAAATTTAAGGAAATAATTAATAAAATCAGTTTATGAAAATATAGGTCGATAAGAAATTTTAATGCAAATATCTATTCATCAATAAAATTTAAACAACTCAAAAACTAATGACGTGATTATGGCAAAATATTTTTAAAGGCCATCCAAGTGAACTAAACTCGGGGTTTTCAATGGCCGACTTCTCCGATTAAAATGTCAGATGCTACTGCGCATGTTGTCACTTTGATGTATCGTTCGGTACATTTATTGTTGTGTTCCAGATGTCGCAACCACCCCTCTCCCCCTCCCGCCCAACCCACCACCACATCTGACGTACCATAATTCCTACTTAACTTATATCATGCAGTCATCCAAGCTGTTGCCGTGGACGCCCGAAAATCCCCAGGAGTGGGATGGGAATGAATATTTATAGAATGTGTTATTCGCACCCCCCNGTCCACCAATGTGCCGTAAAATATTTTTCCTTCTCTTTTGACAGTTCTAAGACTTGAAACTGTCCCATAATTGTATTGAAGGCTGAACCTCTCATTTAAAGCGTTGTGTGCAGTTTATAACGTCAAAATATGTCGCACATGCTTCAATTGGTTTGTATCAGTAACATGTATACAGCATTCTTCATTGTCTTAGTTAAGCTGGTGGTAGAAAACTTGCGAGGCGCATGCGGGTCTATAGCTACCTGGGTGCGGCAGGGCCAATCAGCTTCAAAATTGGTTTTAACGAGCAGCTCTTAGAACAGTGCTTCTCAAACTTTTTAGAATGGCGCACCAGAAGAAATGTGTCCGTCGCACCAGGGACCGGTATACAGTTCTATCACTGACGTGCGGCGGACAGGAGTTCATTTTATTTTGTTTCATTTGTGTACTCATTTAAAAATTCAATAAGGCTTGTGGTAAATATGAAGAATCTCGACCGTGACGTCACGGTCATTACCGGCAGCCATCTTTGTTGTTATGGCATGTCCTTTAAAAAAAGCTAAAATTAAAATTCTATAGCTATACTATACCTAACCCAAACCCTAAAACCCTCAATTTTCCAAAAATTCTAAAGCTTTACCTAACCCAAACCCTAAAACCAGGCTTGTCCATGGGACATATTTTTCTGTCCCATCCCATCCCATCATATGGCAATTTATGCCTGTCCCATCCCATCCCATCATATGGCAATTTATGCCTGTCCCATCCCATCCCATCATATGGCAATTTATGCCTGTCCCATCCCATCCCATCAGATCCCATGGGACGTTTCCCATGGGATTCCCATGGGAAAAACATTCGCTATGGACAAGCCTGCCTAACACCTTCCATTTTTGAAACTCCTTTTAGAATTAATAGAACTCTCGTTTCCAGCAACCGGTAGCGTCGTGACGTCACGGTCGAGATTCTTCACTTTAACCAGGTTTGTATTAAAGGTTGAAAATAGAGGATAATTCGATTTTTCTGTCATTTCTTGATGACTTCTGCGGAGCGGCGGCCGATGGCCCACGGACCGGAACAAATCCGAGGCACCTCCAGTTTGTGAAGCATTGTCGTAGCACACCTTAAATGTATGTTTAGTTTTATAATGTGTCAGTAATATAACTATTAATATACCTGGTTGAATTGAACCACTGCTTCTGGCCCACCTTTACTTCTGCAACAAGTGCCACTTTCAAACATTATGATCCGTTATGTTAGCATACGGCACACGATCGGTTTCTCGAACACTAACAGCTATTGGAGACGGCGTAGGACAAGATGTTTAAAGTGGGACAGGCATATGAGAGTTAACACACGCATCCTCACCGCGTGCCATTACATAACGTGTTCTATTACTTGTCATTTCATTACAACACACAGCGTGTTCTATTACTTACAACACACAAAGTGTTTTGTTACTTGTCATTACAGCACACAACGTGTTCTATTACTTACAACACACAACGTGTTTTATCACTTACAACACACAACGTGTTTTATTACTTACAACACACAACTGGTTTTATTACTTACAACACACAACGTGTTTTATTACTTACAACACACAACGTGTTCTATTACTTACAACACACAACGTGTTTTATTACTTACAACACACAACGTGTTCTATTACTTACAACACACAACGCGTTTTATTACTTACAACACACAACGTGTTCTATTATTTGTCATAACAATACACGTGTCCCATTACTTTAATTTCCATAACAAGTCACGCACTACACCTGGTCATCTATAGAAGCACAATTTGTACACATGTCCTATTTTACACATGTCATCTACCATTCCCAACTTGATAATGTAACATAGTTAATTAACAGCAGGGAGAAAAAAAAAGTGCCGATAAATGACGTCATCTTACCAGGGAGACAACTAATAATCAAAATAAAAACATGGCGATGTTATTAAATGGCGACGTCTAAATAAAAAGTCCCTTTCCGTTATCATAAATTTTAAGACATAATAAATCTATGACATTTTAAACACACCAAATCTTTTCTTTTTTTTTTACACAAAGAATTTCATTTTACATATTGGAAAAAAATTGCATAATAAAAATACAAAATACACAAACAATTGTGTAATGAAAACAATAAATTGTAGCTTTATTAATAAGCT
The DNA here is from genome assembly GCA_002072015.1 of Radix auricularia. Classification (NCBI taxonomy): domain Eukaryota; kingdom Metazoa; phylum Mollusca; class Gastropoda; family Lymnaeidae; genus Radix; species Radix auricularia. Next base: position 138,181 of record MUZC01002004.1, on the reverse strand, counting down.
AATACTAATACTAAATACAGTAGCAAAAGCTATGGTTGATTAAGGGGGG
>MUZC01002004.1:127172-137845 GCA_002072015.1 Radix auricularia | reverse complement strand
AAAAATATATTTTTAAAAATGAATGTTTTGAAATTTATTAATAATGAATCAATCATACATGGTTACATAGATTGTTATATGTTTACATATTATTAATGATTTGGTCCTTTATATGTAACAAACATTTTATGATGATTCGGGCTCAGACTAATTAATTATATTATTTAATAGTAATACATTTACACAATCTGAGTGTAAACTGTCTGCAGTCTACTGTCAGTGACAATGTTGGGAAAAACCTAGCAAAAACGTCAGGAAAAAAAACTAGATCCGAAATAAAAAACCTAGACACGTTAAAAATAAACAAATATAACGTCAAAGAGCCTCGCACCAACACAAAAAAAGTATTTGAAAATGAGCATGTTTCAAATTATTTTATTTTATTTTCATCCAAGAATGTAATTATTTTCTTTTAAATTGTCAATCTAAAAAATTCCCTTATGTTATGCAAAATCTTTATAAATTCCTAAATTCCCATTTTAAAAAGTTTGGCTAAAAAAAAACACGATTCGGGAAATTTCTTACGACTTCTTAACACTGCGTGATTCAGACCTGACAGTCCTAATAATCTATAAAACTTTGCTCACTTAGAGAATATAGTATAAAATATAGTTTATATTTTTAAAATTTCTCAATTTAGACAAGCTCCGCTGGTCGTGTGGAAAGGGAATAGGCTTGTGATGCAAATGGTGTCGGGTTCGATTTCCAGCGGTTGAATGTAAATGTTTTTCTTTTCACACTCAATTTTTAACAAAATTAAATGGAAAAGACGTAAATAAGGTAAGGATTAGCCTGACCGGACGTAACAAAACAGCGAACCTTTCGGCAAAGAGCCTTTATCAACGAACATACAATACACAAATAAAACGAAAATAAAACTTTTTTTTGGATACTTTTGATTTCACCGCATCTACGTTCCTCATTTTTTATTTTTATTTTCGTTTTATTTGTGTATTGTATGTTCGTTGATAAAGGCTCTTTGCCGAAACGTTCGCTGTTTTGTTACGTAGGTCAAGCTAACCCTTACCTTGTTTACGTCTTTTCCATTTGATTTTGTATAAGACTGATTGCAGTCCTACCCCTCATTTTGTTTACTCAATTTTTAACACACCGGCGAACATTTTAAACAGTTATATCTTCGTGTTCGTTTCTTTTTTCATTATTAATATTTAGTTACAGTCTTATATTAGCTGTTAGGAATCATATTTTAAGGGACGCTAGCTGGATAGGGCCCCCGCTGGATTGCAGCCAGGGGCCCCGTGCAGTCTTAATCCGCCCCTGAGCAAAAGTTTCGGCTTTTGCCTTCATGGTACAATTAACTTAAAGTATGTACTTTCATAAGAATTTTGTATTTTATTTATGCGCAATTTTAGCAGTCCTATTCTACATGACATATTTTTTGACATAACGCTATATGTTTATATAAATGTCACCTTTTGCACATTTTTTAAAGTTCTTTTGAGAGTAAAGAAATAAATCAATAAGATACCACAAATTACCATACACAAATCCGCTCGGTAACACTTCAAAGAATCCTTCACATTTATTGAAGTGTCTGCGTCTCCTCTTAAAACTCTTGTAATGACAACTTTTACAAATGTAACAAAGATATAAAACTAAAATGCTACTTTACCCTGGTGAGACCTATACTAGACTATGCAGCTTCTGTTTGGGACCCATACACCAAAGAAAACATTGAAAACTAGAAGGAAAAAAAGCATATAAAAAGAGCTGCAAGATTCATTACTGGAGAATATTCAAAACTGACAAGAGTAACACCATTAGTTAAATCATTAAACCTTGAAACACTAGAGGATAGAAGAATGAAGAGTAAATTAGTAATTAATAGTAATTATACATAAAGTGATAAATTCTAATTTAGAAATACAACACAGAGAAAACTTAATACAACCCTCAGATAGACATAAGGATAAAACACCTTTCTTATTCCGTATATATGCAAGAACTAAAACATACGATTTTCTTTCTTTTCGTCCGGAATTCGGGCGTGAAAAGGGTTTGCCTGAGGAAACCAGGGAAGCCAAAACTTTATCATCATTTAAAGCTCTAATAAGAGTGCGTGACAAGCCACAGACCATAGGTAACCGTAGGACGCAATAATCTACTGTATAGAGGGAGCGTCTGTACCAGATAAGAATTAGACGCCGCGCATCTTTTCTTCCACTATATTTATTAAGTCATTATCAATTGGATAAGTCCTCATTTAAAAAATGCGCCGCCAATACATTTTATACAAGTTTACAAAGCTCTCGTATATTGCCACAAAGTTGTACCAGTGGTCACAGGTAGGGCTACTGAGGTATAGGGGGCAGGTTAGGGACAATTATTTTTATTTTCTAGAAGACAAGTGGGTGTGAAGCAGCTATTATAAACAATACTAACTTGTCCTTTTTTGATAGATTGTGCCGGGCGCCGTGGCGCCTGCGGCGCCCCCTTTTTTTGGGCGCCTACGGCGCCAACCTTTTTTTTAAAGACCAACTAACTTGTCCTTTTTTGATAAATACGAATTATTAAACTTTATGAAATGTACGCAAAGTATTTATTTAATAATAATAATAGGGGTTGTATTTTGCGCACCGTATTTTGCGCACCGATGCACACCAAACAATGACGTCATCCTATTAAATATTTTTACAGTGCTCATCAAAACACGATTTTTCAACTAAACTAACTGCTGTAGACTGTGGTACATCTCTTGAGCTTACGTTACAAACATACCCACACCACTGGGCTATTATATATATAATGATAGCCCAAGCCACTGACTGGCTGGCTGGATGGATCCATAACGCTATGATGTCATTGTTTGAGCCTATATTTTAATACAAGGTGTGCATCAGGAGGTGTGCAAAATAATTATAAATTAAAGATTATTTGTGAAATATTACAGCAGTCCATAGACGTTAAAAAAGCGTGTGGTGTTTCTCGCCGTAAAGAAATATTTCATGACGTCATTGTTTTAGCTTATACTTATATTTTAATTTTGGAAAAGGGAACGATGTAACAAGAGGATTTGAGGGTTTATAATTATAAAATACTTTGTGTACATTTCAGGGGGTTTAATTTGGCGTATTTATCAAACATGGATAAGTTATTTGGGCTTTAAAAGAAACAACGCCTAGTTATTAATATTTTGTATTTTCGAATCCCTTAGCAGAGGCGTCACTAGGATTGGCGTCACCCAGCACGGTAGCTCATGGTGTCGCCCCCTCACGTCTTGCAACATTGACATCCTTCGATTTGGCTAGAGACAAATAACGGCAACTTACAGCGTTTCGCATGCTGGTGTCAACCTTAATGATGGTGTCAACCTTAATGATGGTGTCACCCTAAATGATGTCGTCACCCGTAATGATGTTGTCACTCCTAATGATGGTGTCACCCTAAATGATGTTGTCACCCCTAATGATGGTGTCACCCCTAATGATGTTGTCACCCTTAATGATGGTGTCACACCTAATGATGGTGTCACCCCTAATGATGGTGTCACCTCTAATGATGGTGTCACCCCTAATGATGGTGTCACCCCTAATGATGGTGTCACCCCTAATGATGGTGTCACCCCTAATGATGGTGCCACCCGTAATGATGGTGTCACTCCTAATGATGGTGTCACCCTTAATGATGGTGTCACCCTTAATGATGGTGTCACCCCTAATGATGGTGTCACTCCCTAATGATGGTGTCACCCGGTGCAGCCCGCACGCTCCGCATCCCCAACTGGTGACGCCTCTGTCCATTAATAAGTTATTATCATAGTATACGATGGGAAACTGTGGTCGAGCGGCAGGATGGCGTACCGAGAGTCACGGTTTCTAATCTCCGTGTTGGCAGGAATCTGTTACCGGCGCAAAGGGTGTCCCTGAGTCCACCCAGCTCCGAATGGGTACCTGACACCAGTTATCCCTGAGTCCACCCAGCTCCGAATGGGTACCTGACACTAGTTATCCCTGAGTCCACCCAGCTCCGAATGGGTACCTGACACCAGTTATCCTTGAGTCCACACAGCTCCGAATGGGTACCTGACCCTAGTTATCCATGAGTCCACCCAGCCCCGAATGGGTACCTGACCCTAGTTATCCTTGAGTCCATCCAGCCCCGAATGGGTACCTGACACTGGTTATCCCTGAGTCCACCCAGCTCAGAATGGGTACCTGACACTGGTTATCCCTGAGTCCACCCATCTCAGAATGGGTACCTGACACTAGTTGTCCCTGAGTCCACCCATCTCAGAATGGGTACCTGACCATAGTTATCCTTGAGTCCACCCAGCCCCGAATGGGTACCTGACACTAGTTATCCTTGAGTCCATCCAGCCCCGAATGGGTACCTGACACTAGTTATCCTTGAGTCCACCCAGCCCCGAATGGGTACCTGACCCTAGTTATCCTTGAGTCCATCTAGCCCCGAATGGGTACCTGACACTGGTTATCCCTGAGTCCACCCAGCTCAGAATGGGTACCTGACACTGGTTATCCCTGAGTCCACCCATCTCAGAATGGGTACCTGACACTAGTTATCCCTGAGTCCACCCAGCTCAGAATGGGTACCTGACACTAGTTATCCTTGAGTCCACCCAGCTCAGAATGGGTACCTGACACTAGTTATCCCTGAGTCCACCCAGCTCCGAATGGGTACCTGACACTAGTTATCCCTGATTCCACCCAGCTCAGAATGGGTACCTGAGACTAGTTAGGAAACAAAAGCGGCTGGGAATAGCGTGAAACCGTCATAGCCGAGGCTTGTGGACGCTGCTTCACTTGCCAACAGACTTGCATGGTCTATTGACGCAATAATGCTCTGTATAGACATAGAAGGGGCGTCAGTATAATAGATAAGACATATATTTAATATTACAAAAGACATTCAAAGGACATTAGAAGTTGACCAGAGATACGCCCATGGTGCCCTTTTTTTTTTAATATAGCGGTGGTCACTTTGGTGGTCAGTTTCTCTCGACACACCCCTGAATATATTTATTGAACAGTTGACCACCGATTACAACAGTTCCGACTTAGTCCAAGGTTGAGATCCGCTCTGAAAGTCTTGTTTCTGTGTTCGATCGGCCCCCGACAGGCACAGCACACACTCACACCGCGTGTGTGTAAAATAAACATTGAAACTTGGCCATTCTGACTGTAGATGTGAAAAGTGGCAAGTCACAGCACAGTACACTCACCACTCGTTGTAGGACAGCACACTTCGTACTGTGTTAATACAACATACCTTGTACCGTGTTTAAGACAACCCACTCGACTGACTACTGTGTAAGACTGCTTGACTGCCTACTGTGAGTAGCGTGTCACGCTGCCTTATGGTCTATAACCGCCTTTTACTCTGTGTCAAGTGTAAGAGTTTAGTAAAACATACTCCATATTATTTATAAATGTAAGAGTAAGACTGTCTACTGTGTGTAAGACACACTCCCTACTGCCTGCTGTGTTTAAGAAAACACACTTCCTACTGTGTAAGATTAAGACATCATACTGCCTACTACTCCTGTGCACAACATCACACTTTCTACTGAGTGTAGTAAGACTAACAAGCCTTGTCCATACTGTCCATGTCCATAGATGTGGACATTGAAAATTGAATGCATTACTCAATGTCACAACACAATTTAACTGAACGAATACCAAACGTCTGGTCACCAACTTCTGCCCGCGTTTACACCCAGGCAATGTTTAGTTTGTTATTGTAGACCGAAAAAGTTAAGTACTATTACTACTATTTAATGACACCTATAATGCGAACGCTCCATCTTCTTTGGTGCCCATCCTCTATATTCTTTGGTGCCCACCCTCCATCTTCTTTGGTGCCCACCCCCATCTTCTTTGGTGCCCATCCTCTATATTCTTTGGTGCCCACCCTCCATCTTCTTTGGTGCCCATCCTCTATATTATTTGGTGCCCATCCTCTATATTCTTTGGTGCCCATCCTCCATCTTCCTTGGTGCGAAACCTCCATCTTCTTTGATTCCCTCCCCTCTGTTTATCTGGTGCCGCCTTCCTTGTACTTTAGTATCAACTTAGAAAACAAACGACCGGTAATTCGAATACAGTACACCGTTATAAATTGTAAAGATTGCAAAGCTGTCTCGTAATAATTACAGCTGGCTGCCCCCACCCCTACCTTCACCCCTGTAATTTGGATAGAAGCTAATTACCGCGCCCAACCATTACTTACCACTGGAAATTAAACCCACTATTGATCACCTGACGTCAAATGCGCTCACAGCGTAACCCGCCCATTTCTTCTCAGCTTCGCCGGTGACGATAGTTCACTTTCACTCTGTAGCCACCGCGCTTCTAACGATAGTTAAGTACAGTTTCGCTGTACATACCACCTTGACCTTACCCAGGTTATTACCAGGGGCAGAGCACAAGTTACACTTTCTCGGGCAGCGGTTCCTGACGAGTCAGTTTCATCGTCGCTGCATTTGTACCTTGATTTTCCATATTTTAGTTGTTAGGTTCGTGATCACTTTACTAACTTTAGAATCCAATTTAACTAATACTGCGAATATTTGACTAATACTGCCAACCATTTGACTAATACTGTCAACTATTTTACTAATGCTGCCAACCATTTTACTAATACTGCCTACCTTTTTACATATGCTACCAACCATTTTACTAATACTGCCAACCATTTTACATATGCTACCAACCATTTTACTAATACTGCCAACCATTTTACATATGCTACCAACCATTTTACTCATACTGCCAACCATTTTACTAATACTATCAACCTTTTTACTAATACTACAAACCATTTTACTAATACTGCCAACCATTTTACTAATACTATCAACCTTTTTACTAATACTACAAACCATTTTACTAATACTGCCAACCATTTTACATATACTACCAACCATTTTACTAATACTGCCAACCATTTTACATATACTACCAACCATTTTACTAAAACTACCAACCATATTAACTAATACTACCAACCATTTTACTAATACTGCCAACCATTTTACATATACTACTAACTATTTTACTAATAGTACCAACCATATTAACTAATACTACCAACCATTTTACTAATACTGCCAACCATTTTACATATACTACTAACCATTTTACTAATACTAACAACCATATTAACTAATACTACCAACCATTTTACTAATACTGCCAACCATTTTACATATACTACCAACCATTTTCCTAATACTACCAACCATATTAACTAATACTACCAACAATTGAAGAGCCCCCCCCCCCACCTCATGTTCTCAGACCACAAAAACTTCAGGTTACTTTTTTAAAATATTTTTAACAATGTAGTTGCTGGGTAGTTAACACCACAAGAAGGTGACCCAATGGAGCACGAAGCGTGTTCTCATCAACTCATACTTCAATGGGCTAGGGCAAGACAGGGACAGGGACTCGCACTGCCGGCATTGCAGCCTAGCCAGTGAAACAGAAGTGCACCTGTTGACTTCACGCCCCCCACCCAAAACGTTTCCGGGGGGGGAGGTTAGGGCGGCGAGTCCTATGCTCCATATGGTATGGCCCTGGCTAGTAGATTGAGCAGGTTTCCTTGGTGCTAGCCAAAACCATTAGAGAGTAATGCCAAACTTTACAGAGCTTGTACGCTACGTTAGATCAGGGGTCGGGAAACCATGGCTCGCGAGCCAGATGTGCATCCACCTGGCTCTCAGACAAATGTTCCATTATAAAACTTATAAATTTATACACGGAATTTATATAGGGACACGGTGGTCGAGTGGCAAGCGCGCTCGACTGGCGTACCGATGGTCACGAGTTCGAATCCATGCGAAAGAGTCACTGAGTCACCCAGATACGAATGGGTACCTAACTAACAATAGTTAGGCGTCTGGCTAATGCGTGGAACCCTCGCAGCCGTGGCCTGTGACCACATTCGCACTTGCCAACAGATCATCTGTGGACGCAATTATCCTCTGCATAGAAGGAGCGTCTGTATATCTGAGATAGATAAGATATACAGACTGATATACAGACTCCTTTGACATTTGATCTACATGTTGTTGTGTTGAGCCTTCTCGTCCATGAGGGGCAACCGATCATCGTGCGATTCCTCCACCTCCGTAATTGCATATAAAAACCAGCCCCCCCCCCAATGCCCTCATTTTTCCACCTAGCGGACGTGCCATAATTAGTACTGAGGCTTCTGTCGGTGACCAGAGTGGTTTCTGTCGGTGGCCAGAGTGGTTTCTGTCGGTGGCCAGAGTGGTTTCTGTCGGTGGCCAGAGTGGTTTCTGTCGGTGGCCAGTGTGGTTTCTGTCGGTGGCCAGTGTGATTTCTGTCGGTGGCCAGTGTGGTTTCTGTCGGTGGCCAGAGTGGTTTCTGTCGGTGGCCAGAGTGATTTCTGTCGGTGGCCAGTGTGATTTCTGTCGGTGGCCAGTGTGATTTCTGTCGGTGGCGAGACTGTTTGCTTATTTCGGGCATTCAGTCAGGACATTTTTAATATACCTTAATAACACATTTAAATTCCAAACCATATAAAAAACGGGGCGGGGGGGGAGCGGGGTATATCTTCCGCGGGGTTTTATGTCTGACATTTGGTACACGGTCGTGATGTCAGGGTGACCTGCACCATCAGAACACGCGCAGTTCAACACCTGGCCCTGGGCCTGACCACTGGCTGTTAGATACTTATCCCCTCCCCCCTCCTCCCACACACTACTTGTCCCAAGATTTAAAAAAAAAATTCAACACTTGATTACCGTATATACTCGAATATAAGCCGACCCGAGTATAAGCCGAGACCCCTAATTTTATCACAAAAAATGTGCTGAAAAAGTCGGCTTATACTCGAGTATATACGGTACTTAAAATTTTCATTTAATAGAAACGTCTTTTGTTGTTACCTGGGGAAAATTCGGGGAGGTAGGGATGAGGAGGATGTATATCCCCATCCCTCTGCTCACACCGGGGAAGCAAGTGCGTCCCCCCTCCCACCCANCACCCACCCACCTCACATTTGTGTAGCGCGCTCTGCTATAGAACTCAGTGAAAATTCTTTAGATCCGAACTCATGCAGAGAAGAAAGTGGAAGGCGAGGGTAGGTGGGCGGGGGAATGATGCAAGACAAAAACTTGTGCAGACAGACGGCAGCGAAGCGGCTCAGACGAGATGTTTGGAGCGGCCTGCACGTCGGCACGCTAACTAGGTCACGTCAGCCGATTTGGGAGAGGTAAGGTTAGAGGTTCTCACACGTCACAAAGGTTGAGCCTCATTAAAAAAAAGAATAGTGGAGTGTTTAGAATTTCGTGACGATCCAGACGTTGAGTAATAATTCAAGACGTAAAGTGACCGAATAAACATAAAATATGTCAATACTTACAGTGGCGTCACTGGGGGGGGAGCGGTGGGGGCGGGCCGCCCCGGGTGATACCATCGGGGGAGGGGTGACACCAAAATGGAAAATTCTTTATTTTGCCGTTATTTGGCACTGGAAAACTCGGAGTAGTTCTATAGGTTAAGTCGTGAGGGGGTGACACCATGAGCTACCGCCCCGGGTGACACCAAACCCTAGTGACGCCACTGTCAATAAACACACATAAATTGCATTGATGATTGCACCCTTATCAAAATTTGCTGCGCGGTAACTCTAAACAGCTGCGCAGCTTAGAGGGAGCATTGAACCAGAATGGAACATAAGACCTTTTTATGAAAACCCTTACCGACCAATGTTCCTTTTAATCATCGCGGCTGCGCAGATATCTGACCGATGCCGCGCAGCAGATTTGAATAACCGCGAAGCAAAATTTAAAAACAAAATCACAAAAAATAGATGCTGCGCTATTTTGCACACGGGTTATTGTCATTTTTTAAACAATTTTTTATTTATTTTTTTATTTTGCACACCGACAAACGAATCTTATAAGGAACACTATTACCAACTGTTTAAAGGTTTTAAAAACTTTAATTTTAAAAAAAGTTCGCTTTTAGGATTGGTCGGAGTGGTTCAGTCTCGCACTGATGGGCGGGACAAAAACTCCAGTGATTGGAAAGTTCCGTTAAACACCGTTAAACACCGTTTCAAATAACACAGTCTATACTCCAACGTTAAACGAACTCGTCGAGTTAGAACTCGTCTAGTCTAGGCCGCCTGGTCATCCATCTGCTGAGGAGAAATTCCAAATTTCCACCCCTATTATTAAATACTTTGCGTACATTTCAGAAAGTTTAATATTTCGTATTTATCAAAAATGGACAAGTTAGTTGGTCTTTTGAAAAAGGTTGGCGCCGTAGGCGCCCAAAAAAAAGGGGGGCGCCGCAGGCGCCACGGCGCCGCGGCACAATCTAGTTATTTAATAATATGGGTTGTATTTTACGCACCGATGCACACCAAACAATGATGTCATCATATTAAATATTTTTACAGCGCTAATCACCACACGATTTTTCAACTGCTGTAGACTGTTGTACATCGTTCCTCAGCGTTCCACATCCAGTGAGTGACCTGGGCTTTTATTACCACGTTTTTCTTAGTTTGCTTTCTTGGATGTTTGTCTTTCCGGGGCAAAAATTGAATTCCTTTTTTGAACCACTTCTGATCATCCAATTTTGATGAAATTTTGCATGCATACTTGATTCACATGACAATTTAATATTTCATTAATTATAGTACTCAATTCTACTTAA
>MUZC01002004.1:71484-87941 GCA_002072015.1 Radix auricularia | reverse complement strand
CGGTGGTCAGATATGTTTCACAGAGTGGTCAGAAATGTTTCACTGAATTGTCAGAAATGTTTCACTGAGTGGTCAGAAGGTGGTCAGAAATGTTTCACTGAGTGGTCAGAAGGTGGTCAGAAAGGTTTCATCGAGTGGTTACACGGTGGTCAGAAATGTTTCACTGAGTGGTCAGAAGGTGGTCAGAAAGGTTTCACTGAGTGGTCAGAAGGTGGTCAGAAATGTTTCACTGAGAATTTACACGGTGGTCAGAAATGTTTCACTGAGTGGTCAGAAGGTGGTCAGAAAGGTTTCACTGAGTGGTCAGAAGGTGGTCAGAAATGTTTCACTGAATGGTCAGACGTGCTCAGAAATGTTTCACTGAGTGGTCAGACGGGGGTCAGAAATGCTTCACTGAGTGGTCAGAAATGTTTCACTGAGTGGTCAGAAATGTTTCACTGAGTGGTCAGAAATGTTTCACTGAGTGGCCAGACAGTGGTCAGAAATGTTTCATTGAGAGGTCAAAAATGTTTCACTGAGTTGTCAGAAATGTTTCACTGTGTGGTCAGAAATGTTTCACTGAGTGTTCAGACGGGGGTCAGAAAGGTTTCACTGAGTGGTCAGATGGGGGTCAGAAATGTTTCACTGAGTGGTCAGAAATGTTTCACTGAGTGGTCAGAGGGTGGTCAGAAATGTTTCACTGAGTGGTCAGAAATGTTTCACTGAGTGGTCAGAAATGTTTCACTGAGTGGTCAGAAATGTTTCACTGAGTGGTCAGACGGTGGTCAGAAATGTTTCACTGAGTGGTCAGAAATGTTTATCTGAGTGGTCAGAAATGTTTCACTGAGTGGTCAGACGGTGGTCAGAAATTTTTCAATGAGTGGTCAGAAATGTTTCAATGAGTGGTCAGAAATGTTTCAATGAGTGGTCAGAAATGTTTCACTGAGTGGTCAGAAATGTTTCACTGAGTGGTCAGAAATGTTTCAGTGAGTGGTCAGACGGGGGTCAGAAATGTTTCACTGAGTTGTCAGACGGGGGTCAGAAATGCTTCACTGAGTGGTCAGACGGTAGTCAGAAATGTTTCACTGAGTGGTCAGACGGTGGTCAGAAATGTTTCACTGAGTGGTCAGAAATGTTTCACTGAGTGGTCAGACGGTGGTCAGAAATGTTTCACTGAGTGGTCAGAAATGTTTCACTGAATGGTCAGACGTGGTCAGAAATGTTTCACTGAGTGGTCAGACGTGGTCAGAAATGTTTCACTGAGTGGTCAGTCGGGGGTCAGAAATGTTTCACTTAGTGGTCAGACGTGGTCAGAAATGTTTCACTGAGTGGTCAGAAGGTGGTCAGAAATGTTTCACTGAATGGTCAGACGTGGTCAGAAATGTTTCACTGAGTGGTCAGAAATGTTTCACTGAGTGGTTACACGGTGTCAGAAATGTTTCACTGAGTGGTCAGACGTGGTCAGAAAGGTTTCACTGAGTGGTCAACCATGGTCAGAAATGTTTCACTGAGTGGTCACACGTGGTCAGAAAGGTTTCACTGAGTGGTCATACGTGGTCAGAAAGGTTTCACTGAATGGTCAGACGTGGTCAGAAATGTTTCACTGAATGGTCAGACGTGGTCAGAAATGTTTCACTGAGTGGTCAGAATTGTTTCACTGAGTGGTCATACGGTGGTCAGAAATGTTTCACTGAGTGGTCAGAAGGTGGTCAGAAAGTTTTCTCTGAGTGGTCAGACGGTGGTCAGAAATGTTTCACTGAGTGGTCAGAAATGTTTCACTGAGTGGTCAGACGGGGGTCAGAAATGTTTCACTGAGTGGTCAGACGTGGTCAGAAAGGTTTCACTGAGTGGTCAGACGTGGTCAGAAAGGTTTCACTGAGTGGTCAGACGGGGGTCAGAAATGTTTCACTGAGTTGTCAGAAATGTTTTACTGAGTGGTCAGACGGGGGTCAGAAATGTTTCACTGAGTGGTCAGAAATGTTTCACTGAGTGGTCAGATGTGGTCAGAAATGTTTCACTGAGTGGTCAGACGGGGGTCAGAAATGTTTCACTGAGTTGTCAGAAATGTTTTACTGAGTGGCCAAAAATGTTTCACTGAGTGGTCAGACGGTGGTCAGAAATGTTTCACTGAGTTTTCAGAAATGTTTTACTGAGTGGTAAAAAATGTTTCACTGAGTGGTCAGACGGTGGTCAGATATGTTTCACAGAGTGGTCAGAAATGTTTCACTGAATTGTCAGAAATGTTTCACTGAGTGGTCAGAAATGTTTCACTGAGTGGTCAGACGGTAGTCAGAAATGTTTCACAGAGTGGTCAGACGGCAGTCAGAAATGTTTCACTGAGTGGTCAGACGGTAGTCAGAAATGTTCGCATCCGGTCAAAACAGCGACAGTCAAAACAGCGACGGTCATAACAGCGACTTCAAAACAGCGACTGTGTCAAAACAGCGACGGTCAAAACAGCGATGATCAAAATAGCGACTGTATCAAAACAGCGACTGTATCAAAACAGCGACTGTATCAAAATAGCGACTTTTTTCTTTTGCTTGTGATAATGCAGATTTTTTGTAGAGAAGGGACAATATAAAATTTAAAATAATCAACTGGAGGTTTGTATAAATAAATGTTTGTGTGGTGTTTTAAAGAGTGTATACACAGTTTCAGGGTACATTAAAAAAAATTATTCAAAAATAAAATTATAACTGTTATTACTTTAGTCATATGTATTGTGCAGAAATTTTGATAGAGACTAGCAAACATAGATTCAATCGATTTATTGAGGGGGTTTGTGGTGGGAAGGGCAGAGACAGTTTGACTACAGAACTTTTTGATCCTTGGATGTTTCGACCCTCGTTTTTACTTCGCAAATAATTGTTTTTTTTTCTTCTTGTTTTTAAAAATAAAAATAATAGGGTTTAATATTAGATCTTTCCAAATCTATCCAACTCCTTCACCACTCCAATCCGATATCATTGGATAATAAAAAGGCAATGTGTTCAGATAATCCTTTTTAAGGTACCTACATTCTTTCAGCCAACAATCTCTTTGTTTACCTTCTCCATAACAGGCGGCCCGTGGTCGCCACTTTGTCTAGCCTTCGTAACATGCCATTGTGTAACCACCGGACAGTCGACCACGTGCCGCTTCGACAAGGGGGCTTAAATTTTTAAAACATCTGGCAGGGCAACAATTATAAACGCCACAGTATTTTCACCTTCATGATCGCCATACAATGTAACCTAGCCACCATCCATGCACCTCATTTTACACACTCAGTAACACACTATGGTGAACTATAACGCATTACAAACTTTTATTCATCCTATCAATGCATTCGTCATACTCATAAACTAAGACGAAAATAAACTGAACAAAATGTCAACAACAATTAAGGAACGATCTGTTAAGTCATATGGGCCCAGCTGCTTGAACGATATTGTCCGCTACGCGGTGTTAGTAACTATTTAATGTATTAACTTTATATACTGACAACTTTGTACATCTTATTACAATTCAGTTATTATGCTAGGTAGGTCTACACAAGAAACAGAAGTGAATGAAAGGGCGCAGGTTTGTGGTTGTTTCAGTGCTGCGAGGTTCGCCATTTATGTCAACACCTTAATAACAAATTGTTTTTTTTTTTGTTTTTTTTTATATTTCATTAATTGATTTTGATTTTACGATTAAAAGTGTAAAACCGATGGGGAAAATGTTGTTAAAAAACAAAAGATAAATATGGTCCTTTCTAACTTTGTTTGGCATGGGAGTGGAGGGAAGATTGACTTTTATGTTATAGTGTAATGTATACCTATGGTTGTGGCGAGTGTTATGAGAAGGTAAATAATGGAATGAGAGGCAGAATAAATTTAGGTACCTTTACAAAGCACTATCTGACCACGTGCATTTTTATAGTCCTATTACATCGCCACTTTGATCGGGGTGGAGAGATCAATTGAAGTCTACCGAGACCAGGCACTGTTCGTTGGCTGGCCCATGTTACATCAGGACATGTTACGAGGGCTAGACTAAGCGACGACCACAGGTCAACGTTTTCTGGCGAGATTTATGGGAAATGTAAATAAAATGACTGGGGGTAGAGTGAATCTACGTACCTTTACCTGACCACGTGACTTTTTTATTGTCCGATTACATCGGATCGGGTGTGCTTAATTGGACGTTGAAAAGGATACCGGGTATATATACATGCTCGCAAACAACAGGCTGTTGATGATTTACTAAATTTTCTATTTAAATCATTTATGCATCATGTAGTTAAGACAAATTAAATGTTATTAATTCTNCAAAACTTTTAATTTCAATAAATACTTTATCAAAATGAGATATAATTTAAATAACCTTCATCTTTTCTATTCTGTTTTAAATCTTCCTTTTAATTCATTTTATATATTATGGAGCTAAGACAAATTAAATGTTATTTATAATTTTTTGTTGATACAATTTTATTTCACTCACCAGCTGTTTGTATATGATTAAGTGCATATGTATGTAGCATATACTAATCTGCGTCATTAATTGCTTTTAAATTTTATTTCAATAAAAATTTATAATTTTCATTAAATACTTCATCAAAATGTTGCTATTGTTTTAGGTTTAATTTTTTCTCTATGCATTTATGTAGTTTTTTACTTCGGGTCCTTGGATAAGTTTAGAAAATGAAAAAGGGGTCTATGTGTCAAAAAGTTGAGAACCACTGTGTTAGGTTTACGGTTGGACCAGAATAGCTTTGTTGTGAAGTCGCTGTTTTGATACAGTCGCTGTTTTGATACGGTCGCTGTTTTGATACAGTCGCTGTTTTGATACAGTCGCTGTTTTGAAGTCGCTGTTTTGACTGTCGCTGTTTTGACACAGTCGCTGTTTTGAAGTCGCTGTTATGACTGTCGCTGTTTTGAACCCGTGCCGAAATGTTTCACTGAGTGGTTAGACGGAAGTCAGAAATGTTTCCCTATACACGATAGAAAATATTGTTGAATATCAGAATTGATGGAAAAAACAAAGGTGTGATTTTAATTACTGTAATATGATTAAGTGGCCGTCCATAAAGTACGTCACGCTATATTTGACCATTTTTACTCCCCCTCCCCTGTCACAAATCTTGGGACCCACCCCCCTTTAAGTACCTCACACTTGCGTACAAAAACATATTTTTTTGTATTAACAAAATAATTAAAATGTAACACATGGCCGGACAGCCCCACTCCCCCCTGTCACAAGCTGTCACACTTTCTTACACCCCCTCTCCTCCTCTGGAGCATGACGTACTTTATGGACGGCCCCTAATAACATCTATAAAGAATTTACTTTAAAACAAAAATAGTTAGATAAGGATATTTTTTTAAAAATCATTAATTAACTTTAAAATGATATTTCTAAATTAAAAAAAATTAATTAAGGCTAGAAATTAGCCCCCAGAACATTGTTTAACTTCCAATCAACTTTACTTAGAGCCGACTTTTAAAAAAAAAAAATTTTTAAAGTGGGCGCGGTAGTCTAAGTTGTAGCGAGCTGGACTACCGAACCGCTGCAAGAACCCGTTTCGCGAGTTCGAACCGCGGATCTGGCAAGGCACCTGGGGCATTGTGCTAACCACACAATCCCATGCTCATTAGTGGTCAATGAAACTTGTGAACGCTACTTCACTAGCTCCCATGGACCTTCATGGTATGTAAGGGATATTTATTTATTTTTTATTAATTTTTAAAAAACAAAATTTAGGGGAAAAGTTGGAGGGTCAGCTTATGACCACTCGGGATTTAGAACGAATATATATGGTACATTTCATCCAAGCAGCTTTCATTATATTTACAATGCTTCAAACATCTATCTAGTGCTGAAAACGTCCCAAACCTTGTAAAGTCCCAGGACTAATGTTTTAACTGCCGGAGACAAACGATCACACTAACATAATAGTTATAGTATAAGTACAATCAACATCTTAACATTATCATAAACGCGCACCCTTTTAAAAAAATATACATGTATCTATATATAAGAGTTGTACCGGAATAAAATTGTTGAAATCCGGCCGGAGCCGGATTTATGAAGTAAAATCCGCCCGGATTTGTAAAAATGGCCGGATTCCAGATTTGCCGGAACCGAAATCCAGTACACTCCTAATCTATATATATCTACATCTATCTACTTATCTCTCTATTTATCTATGGTTAAATGCATAGATCCATTCCTGATGTTGGACAGTACGGTCCCAAGGGACGAGATTAATATAGGACGAAAACAAGTTGTTAGTGAAGGTCTTAAAAAAAACGTAGACGTTATTATATGGGGGTAAAGATAACGCAGACACCGCACAGCTGACAAAAGGTCATGACGGGTCACGGCCGGTCGGTGACGAGAGTTATAAAAACACAACTTGTCTCAAATACTGTAAACCGGTATCATTGTGGTGGAATATTTCTTTACTTCAAACTATAACCATATTAAAGGATTGAAAAACAAAAATTAGAAATTTATAATGGGAGAAACGAACATATTTTACAGTAATTGTTAATATCAATTTATAAAAATTCTACTATACTTTAAAATTATACAACCAATCAATTCGTAGAGTCTTGAATTGAAACACCGACAGG
This sequence comes from Radix auricularia, assembly GCA_002072015.1. NCBI lineage: Eukaryota > Metazoa > Mollusca > Gastropoda > Lymnaeidae > Radix > Radix auricularia. The sequence continues at coordinate 81,357 of MUZC01002004.1, read as the reverse complement.
TTTACTGTATTTAGTTCTCCACAAAACAGAGAAATGTGTTAGCTAAAACCGGCCGATTTTTTTCTTCTTCTTTTGTTGCTCGGGACGTAACCTTGTAACGACACAAAGTCATGGCCGGAGAGCGAAAATGAGCACTAAAACAGACGGCATGTATTTACACAAATTGTTGGGGAATTTCAGTGGCGTCGTTAGGGGGGTGCGGAGGGGGCGGGCCGCCCCGGGGTGACACCAACCCTAGTGACGCCTCTGGGGAATTTAAATCTAACTAAAATAATGAAATTGTAAAATTATTTTTAAATTTAGATTTTCTTTAGTCGAGGAGCGATTGAGAAAAGGAGACGTTAATGTTTTAAAACAAAACTCAGCAAGCTGATGTACCTGTCGGCCATAAAAATTGCCCGGTAACAAATTACAAACGAAGAAGTCTACAATTCATAGACTGTCATAAAACTCACAAAACTCATAATTTAAAAAATAAAATAAACAAGTACTCAAAACTCGATTGAGTATTTAACGCAATTTCCAAAAAAGAATTTCCCCCTTTTTTTTTTATTCAAGGGAAATATTTCTTTGTAAAGATCTACATTAAAAGTCGACTCAAATAAGTAATTCTGAAACTTAACAAAATATGCATCACACCAAGAATGTGTCAATTTAATGAGCCCCCGCGCAACAATCTTACATTGGCATTCACAAAGCGGGAAAACCCAATTAACTATCATTCAAGATTAATACAAGTAATTTCAAATGGATAATTCTGAGAGTAAACAAAACAATTGCTATCGACAAATTGCTTACTAAAATTAAAGGAGTCGAACGAAATGCGATTTTAAAAAAATCCATCTCCAACATTGTTCTTAATATCATTAGCTTTCGTTTGGCGTTTGTTTCAACCAGTTAGCTGTTAAGGTTGGCGAGAAATCGACAAAATATTATTTTTCCCCCCGTTTTTTTATTTTCCAGGAAATCCATTAAACCTTTTTGGTAATTTGTTTTGGTCCGTGCACATCTTTGGTACCTCCTTAACATATTTGCAAAAGACCCGAACCCTCTATCTGGTATGGTTCAGGAGGAGTTGTTGTTCAAGGCTCGGACAGACAGGCCAGACATTTCAAATATATAATATAAACGCAATTTTCCTGGGGGAAAATTCTGCCGACGTACTTAACACTATTTACAGTTCAAATTGTCTGGGTCAAATCTGGTAACTGATTTATGACAAAAAATAAATGGTCCAATGGAGAAATAACATGACATTAACCAACTCTTTAAGGAAATCAATTTGAAAAATGGAAACAACCCGTAAAAACAAAGTTTAATTACTATAAATCCCTTATAAATGAGACATAACTAAAGTATTGATTATCTTCAGTATAATACGCTCCGCGTGACAGACTAACATATACATTTACAGACTGAACGTGGGGTGAACAGCCCATGCTTTAAAACACGGGGATGTGGTCATTGAGGGCTGGAGTGAACCTCCAGTGATCCGTGGAGGTCAACTATAGCAGACGGCTGCGCATGCTACATACAGAAATATAGAGATAAACTAAAAATTCATTTATTTAATTACAGGACATTCGATCGATATGCATTTTGATAGAATGCATTGTTAGGTAACACAAGTCTATTTGTAAATTTTCAGCTCACTAGGATCACGGGAAATGGGTCATTTTTTTTACTTTTGTTTTTCCTCGGTTCCACGACAGACAGAAAGAGAGAAAAGACAGTGAAGTAGATATAAAGGATTTAAAGAAGTGAATATTTGCACTAACACTAATTTATAAAAAAATATATATTTTAAATAAACCCCTTCTTTTTTAATTTTTAAATATCCCCTTTTTCAGACCATGGTGGACTCTAGGGCAAGTGAAGTAGCGTTCACGTTTATTAAGCCCCCACTAATGAGCAAGGTATTGCATGGCTAGCACAATGCCCGGGGGTCTTGCCAGTACCGAGGCTCAAACCCGTGACTCGAGTTCTTGCCACGGTTCAGCAGTGCAGCGCGCTACCACTTAAATTTTTTAACGGAATGACCCCGGACAATAAAAAATCAGCTCAGAAAGAGAGACTGTTTCTGCTCTCCGTTTAAACTTTACGTTTGGCGCCAACGCTTCACTTTTGGAGACGGGATTGAGGTTGAGCTACCCGCCCACGAGGAGCAGCCGCCGACCATATCGTCGACGTCTGAAATCCTTCCAAGGTCATAGAACTTTTACAGGCATGCCTATCCTGGGCCAGCCTGTCCATGCATTTTCCAGCTATGGCCAATGCTAGTTTTTTTTACTTTCACTGCTTGGCGTCAAGTATTCCTCATCTGGGACTCCATCATCTCCCAGGACTGAAATGTTTTTTTAAAGCTAATCTCTTCAGTGTTTTTGTAACAATATTTTTTGTAGGTGGCAGAGCCTTGCCCGCAACTACCTGGGGGTATGCCCCTCACTGCCTAATGGGTAGTTTATAACATTTTTGTCCACACCCAGTCCTGAAAGAGAAATTCTGTTTATGTGCCGATATTTCAAGTAGATATCGGAGGAAATTCCATGTACGTCCCTAGAAATTCCCTGTAGATCCCCATTTGAAAAACAAAATTCATTTCATAAAATGGTCATTCTAAATGTGTGTCTTTGTAATAGCTTCAATGTCTGTTTGGTATCCTCAACTGCAATAAAACCTTAATTGCTTTCTTCATTGATTTTGATACATTTTACGACAATCGTTTCTATTTTGGCCGCTTATGTCATAGCCTAACAATAAGCCATGTAAAACTCACTGACCTTTGAACTCTCCTAACATTTTTTTAAACGCAAGAATGTAGAGCCAAACGGATGACATTCTTTTTTAAAATATATATATATATATATATATATATATATGCTACATAAAATCTCTTCGTTCTGAATGGGAAATCTTAGCAGACGGATGCATGGTTAACAAGGATGCGCATCTTACATGTCAGTCAATCTGCCTGGAGTGGGTCACCCTGCCTTGGGTCAACCCGCAGTGGGTCACCCCACCGTGGATCATCGTGCCTTGATGGACATGCACTGAAGGTGACGATGGGACCGTCAGGGCCCCTTCACTTTATCATTGCTCAAACAACTCCCCAGGGAATAGAAAAGGGGGCACATACCGCCCGTGTAATAAGGTCTGTATGACCCTCGTGTAATACGGTCTGTATGACCCCCATGTAACAGGGTCTGTTACCCCCCCCCCCAAACATGTAATGGGACGTTGTTGATCTCTCATGTAAATGAGAAATGTCCACGACACTCAATACGAAATTAGATGCATTGGCAACAAATTAAACGATGTTTGGAAATTGATTGTGTCTGGTGGAGGGGAAACATAGAATGGGGGAAAAGGGGGTTGTGGTGGCTGAGAGGTGGACTTCACCTGTATCTGCAGTCACGTGGTAGTCTCTTAAGGGCAGGTCATCACACGGCGCGCCTGTCTAATACCAATGACATTCTGATTCTAGGTCAAGGTCAGCTCTGACCTTATGGACTACGACTACAGTCATTACACTTACATGGCGGGCCAGTCTTAAAAAACCAACATTCTGATACTAGGTCAAGGTCAGCTCTGATGTTATGGACCACAGTCATTACACTTTGGGCCAGTCTTACACCACCCACATTTTGATATTAGGTCAAGGTCAGCTCTGACCTTATGGACCGTTGGACCACAGTCACTTCACCGTGGGTCAGTCTTAAAGCACCGATATTCTGATACTAGGTCAAGGTCAGCTTTCATCTTCTGGACTACAGCAGTGCGCCCCCCCCCAGGGGTTTTAGGCTCCGTAAAGGGGGGCTCGTTTGATCTAAGCAGATGTGTACTTATAACAATGATATAGACAAATAATACTATTTACAGTCGCGCGGGGGGGGGGGGCGCGAAATGTTTTCTTCTTCCTACTGTGGGCATGTCAGAAAATAATTGAGAAGCACTGGACTTAAGTCATACACGAACATAATAACCTATAACTATAACACAGGGAGAGAAAGGGTGCTACACACTGAAAAAGGGCCGGAATTTGTTTTTAACTGTTTGGATCATAAAGTACGTCACGCTATTTTTGACCATTTTACCCCCCCCCCTGTCACAAGTATTAAACCCCACACCCCCAAAAGTGTGTCACATTTTCGAACAAATATTATATACTAGGGGTTGTAGGGCGCCGCCTACGGCGCCAACTCTTTTTTTTTTTTTTTTTTTTTTTTTTGTCAAAAGCCCAAATAACTTATCCTTGTTTCATGATTACGAAATATTAAACTTCATGAAATGTATACAAAATATTTTCTTATATTATAAGTGTTGATTTTTGGCTCTTAATCACCTGCCTCAGCGGCGCGTGCAGCTTCTCGCGCTTCGACTTCTCTAATAAGTTGATAAGTCTGAGCCAAACGATTGTGTTGACGAAAAAAGCGTTCTATTTTATTTATAAATCATTTTGCGCACCGATGCACACCAAACAATGACGTCATATTAAATATTTTTACAGCGCTAAACACGGCACGATTTTTCAACTGTTATAGACTGTTGTACAGCGTTCCTCAGCGTTCCATATCCATCCAGTGAGTGACTTGGACTATTATATTATTTATTTTTTAATTAACAACATAATTAAAATTTTTAAACAAAACACCGTGACGTCACACATGGCCGGACCCCCCTCCCCCCGTCACAAACTCTCCTCTGGAGCGTGACGTCCTTTATGGACGGCCCCTAACAATGGATCACTGCCTTGAACAAAACCTACTTCTGGGAGCACAACAAGAACGAGATCTATCACATCCATGTTTCTAACTCATCGGTTTATCAATGGCTTTTATTCTATGTCTTTTTCGCAAGGGCGGAAAATAAACGTTTAAGGTGGCTTTTTACCTGTTCAGGTTGGGAACCGTTGAACACCTCGTGGCTGATGATAATAAAGTTAACATATCACAGACTCTCGTATCGCTTGGTTTTCCCATTTTCAGCGGCGAATTCATGACAAGAAGAGACAGGATCGGGCACCTGCAGTAACGGGAATAGCAAGTGTAGCATTCTGAGAATGGTTAGTGAAAAGACGTGTATCACTCTGTGACGGGGACACACGTGGGAGGACATTTTCTAACGGAATACCAAATCCAAAAAGTTAGATGTACTATTTGCCGGATCCGGGTACCAATCCGAGTAGTAGGGTTTTTAAACGAAAATCGGAAATTCGAATTAATTTCAGTTTTGAAAACGGTTAGCGGGTGCATTATTTTGCAAAACCATAACCGCCTTGTATTTAGTTTTCACGTTTTCAACAAATGTAATTTAATTTCAAGCATTCATTTTGGTTTATTAAATTATTATTGACAATATTTTTATTGTTTACTTTACCACCGCCTCCGTGCAATGATATTCTAATTATGGCCAGAAGAAGGGACTATTAATTTATTAAAATATAAAACCATAAATTCGTTATATATTACTTGTAAATTTGGTTTCTCTTGTAAAATATCTTACTTATTTACTTTGCAACTGTTAATCGCTGATAATTTTAGTTAATTTATTTACTTTAATTTGAATTTATTTTATTATTTGATTCGATATTTCAACAGTTTACATTTTAAATATGGCGCCGTTGCGCTAATCGCTAGAAGTAGAAGTAAGCACGAAATCATGGTAGAAAATTCGTTTATTAACTTTTCATCTTTATAATTTCGAATTGTTGATTTAAATAATTAGGTTAAATTTGTTATATTTTTAAAAAAAATTGTTAGTATGATAATCTTGATTTTTATCGAATTCTAAAATTGTATTTTAAAGTATTTTTAATTTTTAGGTATTTTGCTGTTGCTTGGGCACTATTTGCCGAGGCGAATAGTTCCGAAAAACCCAATATCCGGCAGGGGCAAATATCCGGAGCGGTTTCCGGTTGGTCACTACTCTGCGGATGTTAAGATCTGTCGCATATGATGTGATGTGCCCATACTCGGACATCTGCCCCTAAAGATGTGATCTGCCCCATAGGATGGCATCTGCCCCTAAAGATGTGATATGCCCCATAGGATGGCATCTGCCCCTAAAGATGTGATATGCCCCATAGGATGGCATCTGCCCCTAAAGATGTGATCTGCCCCATAGAATGGCATCTGCCCCTAAAGATGTGATCTGCCCTATACGATGACATCTGCCCCTAAAGATGTGATCTGCCCTATACGATGACATCTTCCCCTAAAGATGTAATCTGCCCTATACGATGACATCTGCCCCTAAAGATGTGATCTGCCCTATACGATGACATCTTCCCCTAAAGATGTAATCTGCCCCATAGAATGACATCTTCCCCTAAAGATGTAATCTGCCCTATACGATGACATCTGCCCCTACGATGTGACGTGCTGTACCGATGCAAGTGGCGGGAGGGAGACGGTGATAAGGAAGACTGAGAGGAGGTACAGAGAAACAAATCTTTGTAATCATACGACTGAGTCTTTTTTTCTACGCGAGAAGAGGTAATGTCATACAACAACAGAGCCACAAATGTAATCGAATATGCGATACAATGGAACCGCATATGAAATCGTATCCACTCACAACAGTAATCATGACCACAATTGGCACGTCCTTATTTGCTGTTTTCACGAGACAACGTAACGCAAAAAACAAACGGACTTCGGCTGTAAGCACTCTTCTACCTCTACCAATGGACCCAGACCCATTCGTCCACCATTGGTCTTGAAACATAGAAAAGCTATCTTGACCCGCGTGTAGCACAACAGTACCACGGCCGAAAACACGGAAGCAGTGTTGCGAAGTCTAAGTGCCAGATTTTCCCAGGCAGGAGTAAAAAAAATCCCAAATTGGGCTAAAAATTCCCACATGCATTAAAAACTTGGGAAAAAACCTAAAAAGTGGCAACTTTAATTAAATGCTTTCGCATTCATTTTAATTACTTTGGACTTCCAAATTAAAAAATGATAAATATTTATGCATTTTAAAGGCAATTTTTAATAGAGTACTTTCAATTTTTATTTAATCTATACGTTTTTATTTAACAACTTGGCTACAAAGCCAAAATATAGATTATACGTTTAAACTTCAACATTATGAAGTTTAAAAAAAGTTATTTGGATACTCCTGTAATTTAAATTTGTCTGTGATTGATAAAAATATTTTTTTTTAAATGAATGCTTTGAAATTTATTAATAATGAATCAATCATACATGGTTACATAGATTGTTATATATTTACATAGTATTAATGATTTGGTCCTTTATATGTAACAAACATTTTATGATGATTCGGGCTCAGACTAATTAATTATATAATTTAATGGTAATACATTTTCATTTACACAATCTAACCTTAAACTGTCAGTGACAATGTTGGGAAAAACCTTGCCAAAACGTCAGGAAAAAAACCTAGATCTGAAATAAAAAACCTAGACACGCTAAAAATAAACAAACATGACGTCAAAGAGCCTCCCACCACATCAAAACACAAGTATTTCTTATTTGAAAATGAGCATGTTTCAAATTATTTTATTTTATTTTCATTCAAGAAAGTATTTATTTTTTAAAATTTGTCATTCTAAAAAATTCCCATTTTTTAGGCAAAATCTTTAAAAATTCCCTAATTCCTATTTCTCAAAATTTGGCTCAAAAATTCCATCGATTAGGGAAATTTCCCCCGACTTCGCAAAACTGCACGGAAGTCGCCGCACGACGGAGCGTGACGTGATTCCTGGAGTTAACGTCACGTGATCCGCCTTTCACTTACGGTGCCACACAAACTGGCGTCACGTGATCAGTCTTTCACTTACGTTGCCACACAAACTGGCATCGCTGTTTGGAACAACAAATAATGACCCCGGGAGGTGGTGTGGGGTTTCAGGTCTGCCCNGGGGTCGGGGTGGGCACGGCAGCCAATATTTACACGCATAGGACGTTCTTAGCTTCAGAAAACAATGCACGTATGTGTATTATATAATATTTAACATGAGTTGTACGTGCTACTGACTGCCACCGAAGTCGGTGCTCAGGGGCAGATTCGGAGAGGTGTCACTGGCAGCACCCGGTTGTGAATTCAGGGGAGAACCATTGGGGGGACCCGGAGGTAGTGTCATCAGTATTACATAGCGCCGCTGCCATAAGTGATAGGAATTAATTTTTTTTAAAAACGTTTAAAAAACCAATAGTACTCGACTATAAATCCTTTATATAAGGGCTGTTATCGATTAATTTAAATTTAATCGTTATTTTTGAAAAAATTACCGAATAATTAATCGATAATTTTGATAAAAGCTAAAAATAAGATGTATTGCGTCATCGAACTGAAAATTTCAAGGGAAGTAACAAAAACAGGCTATTGACTTTTTAAAAAAATTTAAATATAAGTAGTTCAACATAATGTCAATGAATTTAAATTTTGTTATGGCCAAGTAAGTAAAAACAGTGTTTAATTTTTTTGTATCATTTTCCTTATAAAAACAGCTTTATTTTTAAGTTTACACTTTAAAAATCTTTTTTTTTTCAATGGAGAAGTTTGTAAGTAAATTAAGCAAACTATTGTTAACTATAAATAATTAATTATTTAATAACAAATCGTAAAAATTGTTTAAACATTTTCCGTAAATTTAATCACTATTTTATCGATTAAAATAATTTTAATCGATAAAAATTTTACCGATTAATCGAGAAATTAATAGATAATTTCCGCAGCCCTACTTTATATATGAGACAGCTCTAAAAGTATGTTTAATATAATACGCACCGCGCGACAGACTATCATAAACATTTACATGCTGCATAGAGATGAAATAAAAAATTCATTAATTTAATCACAGTGCATTGGATCGATGTAAAATTTCGCCACAAGTCTGCATGCAAAATTTCAGCTCGATAGGATACCGGGAAGTGGGTTAAAATTGATCCAAAGTATTTGCGACAGACAGACGCTTCGCGTTAAGGGGTCGTCCATAAATGACGTCACGCACCTAGGGGGAAGGGAGGGGGGTCTCACTTTTGTGACGATGCGTGACGTGGGGGAGGGAGGGGGGTCGAAGAAATGTGACGTCACATCGAAAGGGTAACTTTAAATAAAACTTCCACTGAAATATTTGGCCACTTAAAATTTATTTAATGATTTTTTTTTAATTCAGTGCTTCTCAAAGTGCCGGTCGATAGGCCATCAAAAACGAAAATTAAATATAATTATAATTCTTAAGTTTGAGAACCAAATAGAGAACATATGAAATTGTTACCCTGCGGCGTTTGATGTTGACATCAAAGCGTTTGTGATGTAGCCGCAGCCTTGTTGGGTTCACTCGCGGCAGGAGTCTGCAAACTTTTTTTTTGTCGATTATCCCCCCCCCCCCCCCCCGAAACTGCAACTGGTGAGTTTTACAAACAGGACAAGTGTCTAAAAAAGATCTGAATAGGATTATATGTAGATATTTTAATTCAAAACGACACGGAATATCCATTTGGGGACGGGTGGGGGTGAGGGGAATCTATTTGATACAATATAAATGAAAGTAGGTTGGATTTAGGTGTCTTCGTATAGTACGTAAATAAGAAATCTACATAGATGACAAATTTAACAAATGCATTTTCTGGAAGGAACCGGTTCAATGGTGGGCATATGTTCCAAGCGTACACATGGCGTATTTGAATAAATCTAGTGGAGTGTATTGGATGTTATATGTCCCAAATGAGTCTGCATTACCCCCAAGAATACCGTTTTGACCCCAGATGAGGTAATTTACCACTGTTCGCCGACCTCTTTCTTACGGGATGCCCGTCAGTCAATTGAGGGATTTAAAAAATATATATATTTTAAAAACATTATTTTTAAATAAGAATTGAAAAAAAAAAAAAAAAAAAAAAAAAA
>MUZC01002004.1:51814-71462 GCA_002072015.1 Radix auricularia | reverse complement strand
AAAAAACAACTTGTGAGCTTCGGAGTAAAAAGTTGTGATAATATTGGATATTTTAATAATGTCATAGTATTTTTTCAGTCCTAAACTTGCAAGAATTACTGTATTTTGCGACGCACAAGATGACACCCTACTTTCCTGCACAAATGTGGGGTTCGTACAGTATTGGCAATTTTCCTCTTCCAGCGCATACCTAATAATGTTTAGAAAACATGAGATGTGATATCAATGTGATAATTTTAGATCAAATACCTTTGAAAACTGTCATTAGAAGATCGAAATTAATTTGAGGAATTGTCTTGTATCTAAATATTCTAGGTCTATCAACAATGCAATGATCCTTGTAATATCAATAGTCACATTTGCGAGCTTAATCCCATCAAATGGTTTTTGACATTACCGCTGCATTGTTCGTTAGCTGTCTTGCTATGCCCTGGCAACTAAACATATTTTTAAAAAAATGTATTATATAAAACAACTCGAATTCATACTTAATCTTATAGGGCTTTAAGCTGTGTAGTGGCTCATTTTGCTATCAAATCAGTACAGAGAAAATCATGTGAAAACCGAAAAGAATGCAATGGTACCTGTGAAATGGAAAAATTCTTGCCGGTCGTCTGATACGAAAAAGTTAGAGAATCACTGGCTTACAATTTATTTAATGTCTTTTACATAGTTTCACGCATGTTACAATATTACAATGTAGACCGACACTAAATAAATTCTTTAAATGAGCAAAAAATTTATTTGAAACATTCAATTTTCAAATAGAAAATAGTTTGTTTTTTGTTGGAGAAAAGGGTGGGGGGTCAAAGTTTTGTGACGTATTTTTGGAGGGGGGTCTACGATTTTGTGGCGACTCGTGACGTAGGCCTAGAGGGGGGGGGGGAACAATAGGCCAAAATCGGGGGNCCCCCCCCCCCCCCCCCCCCCCAATTGCCACTATTTTGGGGCAAACGCTATGACTCACCGAAATGAAATACATGGAGACCTGATAGCCTCGACAAAAACCGCATAACGGCTTATAAATGTAGATCAGGTATCCTCAAACTACGACCCGCGGGTCAGATCTGGCCAACCTGGTCACTGTACAAGTTCCCGGATATAGGTAAAACTGGTCAGGTGGACAAGTGACATGTAGACGGTACTTCATGATGACGGGGGGGGGGGAGAGGGGGGACACTCGGCCGATCCGGACCACTTTGATGTCACATTTGAACCGATTTCCACATCTGATGCTTTGAAGACAAACAGCAGTAGTAGTAGAGCTCAAACCCACAGCAGTAGTTGCGAACAGCAGTAGCAGGGGAACAGCAGTAGTATAGGGGACCATCAGTCAGTAGTATAGGGGACCATCAGTCAGTATTATAGTGAACCATCAGTCAGTAGTATAGGGGACCATCAGTCAGTAGTATAGGGGACCATCAGTCAGTAGTATAGGGGACCATCAGTCAGTAGTATAAGGGACCATCAGTCAGTAGTATAGGGGACCATCAGTCAGTAGTATAGGGGACCATCAGTCAGTAGTATAGGGGACCCTCAGTCAGTAGTATAGGGGACCATCAGTCAGTAGTATAGGAGACCATCAGTCAGTAGTATAGGGGACCATCAGTCAGTAGTATAGGGGACCCTCAGTCAGTAATATAGGGGACCCTCAGTCAGTAGTATAGGGGACCCTCAGTCAGTAGTATAGGGGAACCTCAGTCAGTAGTATAGGGGACCATCAGTCAGTAGTATAGGGGACCCTCAGTCAGTAGTATAGGGGACCCTCAGTCAGTAGTATAGGGGAGCCTCAGTCAGTACTATAGGGGACCCTCAGTCAGTAGTATAGGGGACCATCAGTCAGTAGTATAGGGGACCATCAGTCAGTAGTATAGGGGACCCTCAGTCAGTAGTATAGGGGACCTTCAGTCAGTACTATAGGGGACCATCAGTCAGTAGTATAGGGGACCCTCAGTCAGTAGTATAGGGGACCATTAGTCAGTAGTATAGGGGACCATCAGTCAGTAGTATAGGGGACCATCAGTCAGTAGTATAGGGGACCCTCAGTCAGTACTATAGGGGACCATTAGTCAGTAGTATAGGGGACCATCAGTCAGTAGTATAGGGGACCCTTAGTCAGTAGTATAGGGGACCCTCAGTCAGTAGTCAGTAATATAAGGGACCCTCAGCTAGTAGTAGGGAATCGCAGTAATTTTGAACCTCAAAGATGAAGAATCCAAACTAACCTTGACTTTGTAACGGCTGTAGCAGAACAATGAGAGACAGATTTCATGAGATAGTGCCCCTGTTGTCAGATGTTAGGAATCCTTCCTATATCTACGACCTTTATGAACTACCAAAAAAAAAACAAAAAAAAAAACGATCAAAATTGACGCATGTTAGAAGGGGAAAAAAATATATCAGATAAATGAACATGTCCGACAGTGGCAGTCGTTTGACATCAAATTTGGACACACACTTAAGGAGAGGTGAAGGGATGGGATGGGGGTAGAACTTGGACACACACTTAAGGAGAGGTGAAGGGATGGGATGGGGGTAGAACTTGGACACAAACTTAAGGAGAGGTGAAGGGATGGGATGGGGGTAGAACTTGGACACACACTTAAGGAGAGGTGAAGGGATGAGATGGGGGTAAAGGAAATTTGAAGATTTATTTCAGGATTGTTAAATTTTTATTTTGCTTGATGATTAATAAAAAGTTGAGACTTGGTGGTTAAAACAATGCCACCATCAGTAGATTTAGGTGATCATGGTAGGTTAACATTCCCACCAGAAGTAGGTCAACATGACAGTTTAACGCCTACACCAAAAGTACGTGTCATGACAGTTTAACACTGTCACCAGAGGTAGGTGTCATGACAGTTTAACACTGTCACCAGGGGTAGCTGTCATGACAGTTTAACACTGTCACCAGAGGTTAGCTGTCATGACAGTTTAACACTGTCACAAGAAGTAGCTGTCATGACAGTTTAATACTGTCACCGGAGGTAGGTGTCCTGGCAGTTTAACACTGTCACCAGAGGTAGCTGTCATGACAGTTTAACACTGTCACAAGAAGTAGCTGTCATGACAGTTTAACACTGTTACCGGAGGTAGCTGTCATGACAGTTTAACACTGTTACCAGAGGTAGCTGTCATGGCAGTTTAACACTGTCACCAGAGGTAGCTGTCATGACAGTTTAACACTGTCACCAGAGGTAGCTATCATGACAGTTTAACACAGTCACCAGAGGTAGCTGTCATGACTGTTTAACACTGTTTTTAGTTATGAGAATCACTGGTCTTAAATGTGGTACATAACAGTGAAGTGTATTAGTGCGCACCAGACTATTGTGCGTCGCACCAAGACGCACAAGGACTAAAAGGAAGCGAGTGAGGCAAAATGGAAGCAAGCTAATTTCTGTTGAACTAACTTGAGATTGAATAAACTTGTTGATATATTTGAGACTTGGACTTAGTGTAATAAGTGAATATCTATTGAACTAGAGTACGAAGAGTCTTAATTACCAGAACCCAGAACGCAACAACTGTCACCGGATGTTTATGTCTTGACAGTTTAACACTGTCACCAGAGGTAGGTTAACATGACATGACAGTTTACAAAGACCATAATTAATTGGGAAGCGTTAAAAAAAGAAAATAAGAAACAACCACCTCATAACACTGTCATCAGTGTCACAGGATTATGTCGCGAGTCCCTCGGTCTAATCATATCATATTACAGCAGTAATACATTTGGTGAGAAGCGTAGGACGCAATAACCTTCTGTATAGAAGGAGCGTCTGTAACTGATAAGATAAGAAGCAGTCCCATGAGCCCATCTGAGCACACGAGCACGTTAAAAAAAAACAACCTACTAAATAGATGTTACAAATATTTATGTTAGATTCCCAACGTTACATTATATACATGGGCGTATACATGGGGGCAGGGGGCATTCCCCCCCCCCCCACATTTGAGGAAAATGTCATATTTTTTTAAACCATAAAACTGAACTAAAGTCCCCGCAAGTTAATTTCATTGAAGACAGTGTACACATATCAAAAATAAAAAAGAATTATATCTGCAACTATAACTGATTACATTACTGATTGTTGTAAATAAAATGTCTGTCACATTTTTAGCAAAAATTCGCATGGGCGTATACAGGGGGTGGGGGGCAAAGCTATTCTTGTCCAACCGTTCACCTAACACAGTGGTTCTAAACTTTTTTCAGTGTACATACTTATTAGTGGTAAATAAAACATTGAAAATAACGATTTCATGCCGTTTTTAATTTTTAATAGATAATAATATTAAAATATATTATTTTTATTATTTTTTTTTAAATTAGAAGAAAATAAAAAAATTTTACGAGGGTAAAAATGAGTGTCGAAACATCCGAGGATCAAAATGTCCTGTAGTCCAACTGTCTCTAGCTTAAAAAAAGCTGCCACAAGCCACATCTGCCCTTACCCACGCAATCCTCCGTCAATTAACCAATTGCTTTTTTTTTAAAGCCTGTCAATAATTTTCTATCCATCTTTGGCAATCCTGCAGTTTCTACACGTATATCATTTCAGAGCAAAATTTAATTTTCTTATGAGAACTTACGTTTTTTGATTTATTAAATGCTTTAATATATGATTTATTTTAGATATTACATCGCTACTTTGTGAGTCTTATTAATCTCTAAGACTTTTTGCGGCACTTATGTTATACTTAAACTCAAATTTAATTGAAAATTAAACCTGTACAGCATTGTCAGTTAGGAGCAGTCCATAATTGGCGTCCTGTGATTTTGGCCGATTATTAACCCACCCCCTCCTCCTAGTCACACTTCGTTAAAAANTTTATCTTATCTTATCTTATCTTAGATATACAGACGCTCCTTCTATGCAGAAGATAATTGCGTCCACAGACCATGAGAGATGATCTGTTGGCAAGTGATGCAGCGGTCACAGGCCACGGCTATAGGGGTTCCACGCATTACCCCAGCCGCCTAACTATTGTCTAGTTAGGTACCCATTCGGAGCTGGGTGACTCGGGGACTCCTCAGGCCCCGAGAACAAATCCTCACTTTCGTGTGGATTCGAACTCGTGACCATCGGTATGACAGTCGAGAGCGCTACCTCTCGACCACCACGTCCCACATCGCCCCCACAATATGACGTCAAAAAGCTGTGACACCCCACCTTTAGGTGGTGTTGTCTATTTGAAAATAGCATGTTTCAAAACACTTTATTGTTATTTTAGTATGTATTTAGTGTAAGGCTACACTCTGATATCGTAACACGCGGTAATCCGTGCAAAACGTAATAAAATAGTAAGAAATCGAATATTAAGGTGGAACTTTGGCTTATAGTAGCGTGTTTTGACGTGAGGTCACAATTCTTAAACTCCTCTTCCCTTCGTCACAAAGCTGGGGACCCCCCTCCTCATAGGCGCGTGACGTCATTTTTGGAAATTAAAAAACGGGATTTTTTTGTCCCCCCCCCCCTGGAAAAATTCCTAGCGACGCCCATGCATATATACATACATTTACATATATAAGGATGGTATTTAAATCAAAACATGTTAAACCCGAGGGCGGGGAAGAGGTATTCTTTTTGACGCGCCCTAAAAAAAAGAGCGCAAATAAAATGCAGTTGGCCTACATATACTAAAATTTTGGTAGCGGCACGTGGCAACAAGACGCTTCTATAACAGCAGATTATACAAGGATCTCTGTTCTCAATCTAAACTCTACACAATACAGTGCTTAAAATTTTTACGTCCAAGAAATGAAATTATGGCAATGTTAAAGTTTAAGTGTTGGTAATGGGTTGGTCCAATGTTAAAGTGTTGGTAATGGGTTGGTCCAATGAATGTTAAAGTGTTGGTAATGGGTTGGTCCAATGTTAAAGTGTGTATGGGTTGGTCCAATATTATGTGTTAATGGGTTGGTCCAATGTTAAAGTGTTAATGGGTTGGTCCAATATTAAAGTGTTTATGGGTTGGTCCAATGTTATGTGTTAATGGGTTGGTCCAATGTTAAAGTGTTAATGGGTTGGTCCAATGTTGAAGTGTTGGTAATGGGTTGGCAATATGTTAAAGGGTTGGTAATGGGTCAGCCCTATGTTTCAGTGTTGGTAATGGGTAAGTCGAATGTATTAGTTCGCTTCCATTTCTCTCCATGAGGGGTTCAACAACCTATCAACTGCAACAGCAATCAAAGAAATGTCACGATGACATATTTCTAAATGTTTCAAAAAAACACGAGGAGGCGGGATGATAAGAAACCTGTAAAGTCTACCACGTTCAAACAACTGGCACCTGTTTGTCGTCTCAGAAAGTCAGTTGCAGCCCCTGATTTTACCAAATCGTCTATTGGAATGAATGAAGCTAATGCACAGCATATGAATAGTCTAAGGGAGGTAATGTGAGTAATGACTAAAAGGCATTAATTAAAAAAAAAAAAACAAATACCCGCAACTCTGGACTAAATTTGTTTCAGGTGAAGTAGACTCCATCACGTTTTATGTCATCTACGTTTTCAGAGAACGCAAGTGGCAGAGCTCTCAAATTTGTTGTTGTATCTCTGTAAAACGGAAACTTAAAAGTTGATTTAAAAAAAAAAAAAAAAATATCTCCTTTATAAATTAAACATCACATGAAAAGATAAATCAGGTTGTTATAATGTATGTTTCAAAGCATGTGAATTTCACCCCGATACTTATACCCAATCCCAGTGTATTCATAACGCTAGTAGATATTAATTTTACTTCTGTGGCAAAGCTGATCTGAAATATAATTCGCTGGTGACCTTAGTGAATTTAGTACAGAAAATTTAGAAGACTATAATTTTAACTGGCATGTCACTCAATGTTTACATATACCAGGTACTTTATAAGATATATGGCGATTTAATACGAGGCAATACGTTTATTTAACTGTATATATATGTCATTGTAAACGTATCTGTATGTCACAAGCGTCCCTAAAACTTATATTTTGACTGCTTGCTCCTAGATTCATACACACTCCCGTTACACAGAAATAAAGGCACTGCTAGAAAGACAACAAACTTTAATCCAGATTTCTACTTGCAACTACAACGAACACACCAAAACTCTCTCCCTTTCTACACATATCCATGACGTCAACAACACAATCATTTTTTCACGCTCTCGCACCACTAACTTCTAATACCACAAAAGCAAACATCAAACATACCACTGTGCGCAACTCACAACAACAAGTTACAAGGGCAAATTGGTCATCTGTGACACTGTATATGTAATTTATATGCAATTGTATACATAACAGTATATGTAATTGTATACATAACTGTATATGTAATTGTATACGTATATGTAATTATATACGTATCTATATATGTAATTGTAAACATAACTTTATGCAATTGCATATGTATCTGTATATCTAATTGTAAACATAATTGTATATGTAATTGTGTAATTAACGGTATATGTAATTATTATTGTAAACATAATTGTATATGTAATTGTGTAAGTAACTGTATATGTAATTATTATTGTAAACATAACTGTATATGTAATTGTATACGTAACTGTATATGTAATTGACGCACATGGCTAGCAGCAAAATAATTGCATTTAAAGATCTTCAGACGTGAAAATTGGTTGAGGTTACTTTTTTTTATAAAATTCTGTTTTAATCAAAGTGATGGTCAATAAATAGTTCGTTCTATTGATGACTTGGTGTGGGAATTCAAAACATGAATCATAATTTATAATACTAATACACTGGTTATTATTATTATTTTTTTTTTTTGATACAGCTGATTTGTCAGTGTGACAAATCAGCTGTATCAAAAAAAAAAATAATAAATAAACAGTGTATTATAAATTATGATTCATGTTTTTGAATTCCCACACCAAGTCATCTATTGATGACTTGGTGAGGGAATTCAAAAACATGAATCATAATTTATAATACTAATACACTGGTTATTTTTTTGATACAGCTGATTTGTCACACTGATATTTTTTGCTCTTCAAAAAGACAGTTTATTCAAGTCACGAGGGATTGGGGTAAAAGCATGTGAAATGGAAAAAGGGAAGCGAAAAGATTGAGAACTATTAATGCCAGCTACAGATGAATTGTTTGCATGAAAATAATCTGTTGAAGCATCAGTTTTGTTGCCATGTTAGCAGGTCATATTTAATCAGTGTGAGTTAAATGTATATTAATATTACTTTACAATAACACAGTCTGTGTTCAGACAGAGTAAACATCATTTTAACTAAGGTGAGCATAGACAAAGAACAAACGAATATTTAGGAATAACATTCAAAAGTTTAGATCTATTAGTTTATATAAACACAAACTTAAAAAAAAGAGGGTAAAGCAAACTTAATCTTGTGCTTTCAATAAATTTAATTCTCCTGTTTGGATATAAATCTTGTACACATTTCTTAATTAACTTTATATCAGAATAAAATTTAAACATTTAAC
The DNA here is from genome assembly GCA_002072015.1 of Radix auricularia. NCBI lineage: Eukaryota > Metazoa > Mollusca > Gastropoda > Lymnaeidae > Radix > Radix auricularia. Next base: position 63,002 of record MUZC01002004.1, on the reverse strand, counting down.
ACAATTGTGTTGTGTCCATTAAATCCAATGATAAGATTTCAACATGGACCAAACGGTAAAGTAAAACATGTGATAATAAGAATAATGAGAAAATGAAGTCAAACAAACACCAGAGAATCATGTTCCTAACAGCTATTAAAAGTATCAGATAATAATGTTTTGTGATAACAATCACAAGTATGTGGTGGTCAGAAATTCTGTTTAAAATAATTTTTTTGAACAACTTTTGAATCATAAATATTAAAATAAATCAACCCAAAAGATGTTTCTGTAACAACTTGAAAAGCCATTCTCATTAACATTTTGGGCTTCATAAAAAAAAAATATTGCCCTCTTGTAAGCAAGAACACGCCAAAAAATAAATTCTACAATAATATTACCATTTCACATTGAACTAAGGTGACAATTGTGAATGGTTGTAGTGTAGAGCCTTGTTATTTTCCATTACAAGCGCGAGCCCGTCTGTTACAAAACTTGGACAAGGCCTTGAGGTTATAGGTCACTGTAAAATTAGATTAAATAATAACTCAGTTATTGGTCAATATTAACAGTGATTAGTTCATCACGAATAAAATAATAACTCAGTTATTAGTCAATGTTAACAGTGATTAGTTCATCACGAATAAAATAATAACTCAGTTATTAGTCAATGTTAACAGTGATTCATTCATCACAAATAAATTAATAACTCAGTTCTGAGTTATTGGTCAATGTTAACAGTGATTCATTCATCATGAATAAAATAATAACTCAGTTATTAGTCAATGTTAACAGTGATTAGCTCATCACGAATAAAATAATAACTCAGTTATTAGTCAATGTTAACAGTGATTCATTCATCACAAATAAATTAATAACTCAGTTCTGAGTTATTGGTCAATGTTAACTATTAACAGTGATTCATTCATCATGAATAAATTAATAACTCAGTTCTGAGTTATTGGTCAATGTTAACAGTGATTCATTCATCATGAATAAATTAATAACACAGTTATTGGTCAATGTTTTCAGTGCAGCCTGAATGCTTTGATTTCATGAGTGAATGTCGTACCTTATGAAGGGGGTATTTGCAGATTTTTTGTGTGCCCTGAAGTCTTTGTTGTGCTTGAGCCCATGGTCTACAGATATCCTCCCCCCCCCCCACCACCACCACCACACTAAAATAGATTGTTATTGTAAATTTAATTGTAAAATAAGTGCAATGTATTTTCAAGCAAACTCAGTAGGTGAAATGATGATAAGTTGAAGAAATGAATGATTTGCTTGTCATGATGTGACATCACACAGCCTAAACATGACAACATCACACAGCCTGAACATGACAACATCACACAGCCTGAACATGACAACATCACACAGCCTGAACATGACAACATCACACAGCCTAAACATGACAACATCACACAGCCTGAACATGACAACATCATCCATAAAAATGGTTATCTCTGGGTGAAATCTGATAGAGCAAGAGTACTATTGCCAACAACAAGTCAACAGCAATGATGCAGTAAAACAACTGAATGCACACATCTAAGCAATGCTGAAAGGACTCATTCAAGCAATGTCAACAATCACATACAAAATTATAGACACAGAAAATATGAAAGATTTCAATAGATAAATTAGTAATTAAGGAGGGGGGGTCATTAATATTGTACATATTCAAAAAAAAAAAAAGTTTGATTTTTTTTTTACACCCAAAGTATATTAATAGTATAATAGTAATAGTTAATAGTAATAATGAACTTTCCACTGGAGCTCAACTTCTCTTGGCCACAGTCAGATCTCCTAATACATGCTATAGAATAATAATAATACTAATAGACTATACCCCCACCCTCTTCATGCTATAGAATAATAATAATACTAATAGACTATACCCCCATCCTCTTCATGCTATAGAATAATAATAATACTCAGTCCTTCAAGACTGCACTTCATCAAGACGTATGTTTTCAAATTTATTTTAAAAATTAATGCAACAACATTTTTTAAAATGATTAACGTAGCTGATGAAAAACGATTGTCATTTACGTGGTTATTATGATATGAATGTTTATTTTATTAAAATATATATGTTATTATGTCCATGTAAAGCGCTGAGAACCCGGCTCCTTGCTGGGATACAGCGTTATATAAATTATCAATTTATTATTATTATACATGCTATATGAATAAATAAATGCCATACAGTGAACCCTCGTTAATCGCGGAAGATAGGTTCCAAACGCGGCCGCGATTGCTGAAAATCCAGGAAGTAGGGACACCATATTTACATATTTATTTAGCATATATATTCAGACTTTTAAAACCCTCCCTTTACGTAGTACTGTTATCAAACCACCCTTTAACTTTAATGTACAGAACCCTTAACGCAAATACTACAGTACCCTAAACTAAAACAGGCACAAATATTAGATTAGGCTAGATTACAAAACTTGGGAGCTGATTCGCCATCTATCAGCATTGGAACATATCACAGTCCATCTTACAATTACATGCTACTTAGTAGTTACAAATTCAAATACAAGGTACTATATATGCTTTACATACGCTATTTTACACTTGTTTTGTTTTAGGATATGTATGCTTATTCGAGATGTGATTTCCGGAAAATCTGCGATATATTTCTTTTATAATATATACATTCATAATGAAAAAAGTCCACGAAGTTGTGAATCCGCAATGTTCAAACCACGAAGTAGCGAGGGCTCACTGTATATTGAAATAGTGTTGGATTAGGAAGACTTTCACTCACAATCATACATAAGACATTGTTGATTGATTAGTTGAACTTAGTTTTACTTTATTCCTGAGACTGGAATGTCATTATAAAGGGGATGTCTAAGGTGAGACCACATTCATTCAGCCAGCTCTCGGGAAAAATAATTGAAGGCATTTCAAAAGTGTCAGTTTTTTCACTCACCCATCATCACCACAGATAAAAAAAACAACACACTTTAGACCTTGCACAAGTGCAGACAGAGTCTGCGACTTACAATGGACCGAACTGACAGACAGTGAGATAGATGTTTTTACATCTATTTGTATAGTAGCATTAATGAATGCATATAAATGATAAAGTTGCTTAAGTAAAATAGTCTGTAGTTTATGGGGTATGCTGTCTGTTGTTTATGGGGTATGCTGTTGTTGTTTATGGGGTATGCTGTCTGTAGTTTATGGGGTATGTTGTCTGTATTTTATGGGGTACGCTGTCTGTAGTTTATGAGGTATGCTGTCTGTAGTTTATGGGGTATGTTGTCTGTAGTTTATGGGGTATGTTGTCTGTAGTTTGTGGGGTATGTTGTCTGTAGTTTATGGGGTATGCTGTCTGTAGTTTATGGGGTATGTTGTCTGTAGTTTATGGGGTATGTTGTCTGTAGTTTATGGGGTATGCTGACATGCTCCTTGAATTGTCAAAGCTTGTCACTAAAATAAATTGTGTAGCTCGTCCAAAAAAAAAAAAATAATATCATAGCTTGTAGGAAATTTAAATTTTAATAAAATAAATCTTTTTTGCTGTCAGGATAAATAAAATAGCTTGTTAGTAACCCAAAAATGTCAATAGATTTTTTACTTAACCTTCATATCATAACCAATGTTCCCTCTAACTAAGGTTGGATGGTGCGTGTGCAAAGTTGCACAGCATCCATTTTTTGTGCAATACTTTACAAAATTTGCTGTGGGGTAATTCATAAACGCTGCACGCCATCTGTCAAATATCTGCTCTGCTGTGCAGCTGAAAGGGAACATTGATCATAACCTGTCAAAAAATCAAAATTTTAGAGCTTGTAATATGCTATATTAGAAATGTATCATGATATTGTCATGATAACACTGGTGTCCAGGTTACAATACAAATCCTGGAATTTGGTTTTGTTAGTGGCCCCTACAGCACAAGTTACTGGCCTTGTAATACACTTCATTGGACACAACCATTTTTGTAACAAGGGAACATACAAATAACAAGGATTATCTGGGTACATGAATGCAACAAGGTTTTAAAAAACTCTCGTCTGTTTAACCCTTTACAGTCCAAACGTCTTTGGCCTTTTTTACTCCTCCGACCAAGCGAGGGGAGATAACTCTTTTTTAAAATCAAGGTTCTTTTTCTAATTAATTCATAAATAATTAACTATGTGCAGGAGATTAAAAGTAAAAATATCTAAATATACATAAATGAACATACTTTATAATTACTTGTCTTTAGTAAATTTAATCAGAATAATGAATGCAAAAAAAAAATCCACTGAGGGGGAAAAAAATTATTGAAATTTTTTAAAAAAATAACAGTGTACATCCTGTCACTGCTAATGTGAACTTTGCAGTTTCTCATGAAACTCTGCAAAGCATATAACCTTGCACAAACGAATTTGACACAAATTGCAACCACAAAAAAAGTTTCTGGCACCCTTCCACTCTTACCGCACAGGTGGCACTTCTTTTTTCGTCCGAAAAGACGCATCAGTTCGTGCTTCAATAATGTTGGCTGTGCTGTGGCAGCAACTGAAACTATGTCAGTATTGCGCCTCATCTGCTGATGTGTTGAGGTGGTTATCAACCCTTTCAGGAGGTCAAGGCCAAACTGCAAATAATTTGAGGCTGGAACATTTCTTTTCCGCTTCAGGGGGCGGGGGGATGGTTTCATAGTCTCCTTCATTAGAGTGAAGGCGTTGATGATTCTAATTTGAACAAGAAACCATAGACCATACCTCCCACCAGGTTAATATGATCTATATTGATCAGCAAGGTCTACTCCCCCCACGTGTCTATTGTAGGTCAGAATAGACTGGGCTACGCTGACATCTCTTGGTCCCTCTTGGCCGACTCACAGTTTCAACCCCAGCTTCCACATTGGTGCTTAGGATTGAAATTTGTCTTTTGTCAAGTTGTTGCTAACAATCTGCCTTTTTGAAAAAAAACCAACTCTTATCCTTGTGAAGCGGCCAACCCTTTCTGTTGGTACGTATGGTTGCACAGGAATGGGTGTTGGCAGTGAGCAAATCCTCGGCTAATTTGACGCTGGAAAAGTAATTATCAAAGTCAAAATGATGCCCTTTATCTAGGGAAGGGACTCTGGAAAAGTAATTATCAAAGTAGAAATGATGCCCTTTATCTAGGTAAGGGACTGTGGAAAAGTAATTATCAAAGTAGAAATGATGCCGAAATGATGCCCTTTATCTAGGTAAGGGACTGTGGAAAAGTAATTATCAAAGTAGAAATGATGCCCTTTATCTAGGTAAGGGACTCCTACTTTGAATATAACATGGTGGCCTATTCCATGTGGCATAGGGTCATGCACCTTCCCAGTATAAAATTGAAAATTGCACATGTACCCATTCCGAGGATCTGCGATACACCCGACTTTGATGCCCCATGGAGTTGGCTTGGCTTTTATAATATTGTTTAAAGAACAATCTGCCATTGAAGCTAATCATAGCCTCATCTATGCTGAGCTCTTTACCAGGATAATAATTTTTTTGACTATTTTCTAGGATTATATCCATCAAGGGTCTCAATTTAAAAAAGAGGGTCGTAACCAGGCTGTCCCTTAGCAACGTAATTCTTGTTGTTGTTAAGGTGCAAATATTGGTTAATTTTTTTAAAGCGGTTTTTCACCATGATGTCAGCTACAGTTGGAATCCTAAGACGTGGATCTAGGGACCAGTAAGTGTCCACCTCAGGCATGTCATGAATGCCAAACAAATTTCTATATGTCACTGGAGCAAACTGGCTGCCAGTGTCCATACTCTTTCCCATTTTGTACAGCACACTGTTGCTGATGCAAGTTGGTTTGTTCTGCCACGTGTTGGTAAAAAAGTGTCAGGAATAAGCAACTTGAAATAGTCATTTGCAGTGGCATCAGCAGGCAAATTATGACGAGGCCCCAATGGTTCACTGAACTGAATGGGAAAATATTCACTTCAGGAAAATGACTGGACCATTCGTTGTCAATCTGATAATCAGTAACAGTAACAGTTGAAGTACTCGAAGGTCCACTTTCACCGATGTCACTGTTATTATCGTCATTGTCACTATCACTAGTGTCATTGAAATTTAAATCAATATCAGATTCTTCATCGCTGCTACAATCCACCAAATAACAAAATAAAGATGCACCATTAGGCCTAAGCTCTTTTCAAAAGTTTGTCCATCGCCATGAATGCCATGTTTATTCAACAAAAAAATAACGCACCGTGTTCAAACTAGGCTTCCTTTCGGTAAAGTTCAAATTAGTAATGCGCGGCGCTTTGAAACGAAACAAACAATCGCGGTTTTGGCGTTGTTGGACCTAAGGCTTTAAAAAAAACAGTGCGTTTCAGGCGCATCGGACTGTAAAGGGTTAACAGGCAGCTAGACCAACTGGACGATATTGTCCGACAATTAGAAATTTGATAAGCTCACATAGTCATCTGACTGATATGATGAGCCATTTGGCTATTTTTGCTCTGTGACCGATTGCAACAATATTTTTTTCTACCTTTCTCCAGACTATACACTATTGTGATGCACTGATTTTTGGTATTAATTTTTCAGAGAAGCCATCAAAATAATTTGTGATATAATGATCTGACAAGAGGATGTGGTACTAGTTGACATTTGAGGATGTGGCACTAGCTGACATTTGAGGATGTGGTGCTAGTTGACATTTGAGGATGTGGTACTAGCTGACATTTGAGGATGTGGCACTAGCTGACATTTGAGGATGTGGCACTAGCTGACATTTGAGGATGTGGTACTACCTGTTAATTACACATTCTCTTTGCGGGATCAATTTCCCACCTTGAAAAACAATGACAAGTAAACTCTCGATGTGTGTAACACAGTGGTCACTTGTTTTACAATCAGACAGCAGCCTTGGCGTGTTTCCTGGTCACTTTCAGCCACTTGTTGAGTATCTGCTCACTGACGCTCCACAGGGCGACGGCCATGGCTTTGTTCTCCGCCTGCTTGGACGGCTGGCACCGGCAGCAGTTGTTGAAGTACAGACCACCCACATTGTTCAGCTCTTCTGCTACAGCGCAGTAAACTGTAGTTGCAGCCCCTTGTTGCTGTAAGTAAGAGTTATCCACTTTTTTTATAGGCAGAAAACAATTTTTTTTTTAAATGACATATATATATATATATATAAAACTTCATTTTTGATTCTTGGACAATAAAAACAATTAACCAACAAATTTACAATGATAACTGGATTATTTCCTACATGTAAATGTAAATCGGCACACCAAAAATCCCAATGAAAAATGTGTTCACACTGAAAACATGTGACTATAAATTGTCCCCCCCATACTAACATCCCTTACCCCCCATGAATGATTACCCACAAGAATAATTCTAGGTGGTGTAGTCTAGTTTTTCTTATTTCACTCATTCAAAGAAGCAAAGTCTTTTTGTCTTAAGTGATTCTTGTTTCATGTTCAGAGAAAAACGCTGTATCAATATTAGGCCTGTCAACGGGTACCCGGGACCCGGGTACCCGTCGACATGTGATTACCCGGGTAGTAAAAATCCACCCGTGAATATGTAGCTTCAATGTCTTTATTACTTTATTAACGGAGGCAAAACTTCGGCTCCCATTCGGCTTCTTTTTTTATGTTTACATTGTAACTCGCGAAACATTTTATCAAATGAAAATGTTTGTTTGAAATATGTGCTGTTAAGTACATTTAAGGAGAAATATCTTTCAACGGGAAATAAAATACGGTCCGAACAAACTACAATCTATTTTTATTTTTTATACATCTTTTTGCTCTCAACAATAATGCGTACAAGGTTGTCAGTATTTAAAGTTAATAAATTAAATAGTTACTAACAGTGTAAGATGGGTAAGGCGTCGGCCGTGTGGAGGGACTGCATAGAGATGAAAGACGCCGTGTTTGTTTTTGTTCATAAAAAGACTCCTGCTTTGATTTGAAATATGCCGACTTTGGGTTAAGTATTTTTCTTGATCTACCCTCTCCCTCCCCTCCTATGTCCGCACCCTCTCCATTCTCTTGTGTTTCTTGTGTTTGGTAACGCATGTTGACATAGAAAGTCTGATATTAATAAGGCGCACAAGATTGTCAGCTTTTAAAGTTAATACATTAAACAGTTACTAACATTGTCAGATCGGTAAGTCGGCGGTCGTGCGGAGGGACTACATAGAGATGAAAGAGGCCATGTGGGTTTTGTTAATAAAAACATCAATTCATCAATGCTTGAACACTGTTTGCTTTGAAATACGCCAACTTGGGTTTCCGATTGTTGATGTTGTTTATCTATCCCCTCTCCTCCCTCTATTCTATTGTGTTTTGTGTGTTCGTTACCAAGTCGTGCCTTGCCCAAAAACTGATTTTAATAATACACCCAAATTTGTCAGTTTTGTTGTCTATAAATTAGTTAATTAGTTACTAACAGTGTAAGACGGGTAAGGGGACATCCATAAATAACGTTTTGCACCTAGGGGAGGAGTGGTCACAAATTTGTGACGAAAGGGTGTGTGTTTTTAGAAATTTTTTTGACGTCACCTCAAAACGTGCAACTTTAAATAGAAGTTCTATTTAAATATTTGATTGCTTACAATTTATTTAACGACATTTTACATGGATATAGATTTCTACGCGTGTATTGATTTTAGAGTTCAACTTCACATTAAATACAAACTTAAGTGACAATAAAGTTATTTGACACATACTCATTTTCAAAAAAGAAGTACGGCTTTTATAGAGGCAGGTGCGCAAATCTTTGTGATGTCATATTGGAGGGGGGGTTTAAGTTTTGGTTACTAAGGAGAGGGGGGAAGCGGCCAAAATCGCGTGACGTGATTTATGGACCTCAGCCGTGTGGCTACTGTGTTAAACGAAGTGCATGGAGGGTGGCTACGTAGCATTGTATTGCGGTTAGGACAGGGAAATTTATGCGCTGTTTTGAACGGGTAACCCGGGTACACGTTCGAAATTTGAATGGGTACCCGGGCAGCATTTCTCAGCAAAATTGACAGCCCTAATCAATATACACTATAAAACAGTGTTTCTCAAACTGTGTATCGTGAGAGATTTTCAGGTGTGTCGCGAGATTTAGTAAAAATATTTCAAATTGCTAGGATTCTGAGCTCTGAAGTTCTTGACATTTTTTTCCATACACTTCCTGTGAAAATATCAATTGTAATTAGAATAAAACTTTAAGTATTAATGTTAAGGTCTAAGAGTACTAACCGCAACTCTATCGGCAGTGGGGAAATTAGGGGAGGGGGGTCCAAATTTGATAACCCCCCTGGGCCCCCACTTGAAGTCAAGCTCCCCTAGCTACACCATTGTCTATCAGGTTCATTCACCCAACGTTTCGCCACCATGTCAACCCACCCCCCACCCCCCCGAGGACCCGCCACAAAGCTACACTATTAAAATTATAAAAGGAATATTTTTTTCCACATGCAAGTTTTGTTGGGTCTCGTTTAGAATTTTGAATTAAGTTAATAATATGGGGCCGTCCATAAAGTATGTCACGCTATTTTTGACCCCCCTCCCCCCTGTCACAAAGCTCGGACCCCCCACCCCCAAAGTACGTCACGCATTCGAAATTAAAAAAAATAACAACTAATTAAAATTTAATTGAAAACTTAAAACACACTTCACTATTAAACAGCCTTAAAATATAAATATTAAAAGAACTATCAGATTATTAAATGACTTTAATAGTAGAATAACTAATTGAAATGACCCATATGGCAAATACTAAGAAACTCCGACCTTGGAGAATATCTTTGCTCTGTCACCCAGACACAAGAGTATTTAAATGTGGTGTGAAAAATGGTGAACGAACTGACCAGGGTAAACAGTTATATTACCATTGACTTGGTGAAAGGCCTGACCAGGGTAAACAACAGTCTGTACAGCCACCAGTAGCGAGATATCCCAGAGTACATCATGTTCCCCGGATGCAGCGAGTTGGCCACGATTCCATGGGGAGACAGCCTGTAGTTGAGCTCGTTGGCAAACAGGATGTTGCACAGCTTGGAGTTGTTGTAGGCGCCCATGTGCCAGAAGTTGTTGACCTTCGGAGACAGTTTCTCCAGGGAGATGTTGGTGTCTTTCAGGTCACTGAACCTGGCGGGGAGGGGGGGGGATGAGGGCGGCAAGCAGTTTATCTCAAAGTTATGTAAAATGTTTTTTTTTTTTTAAAAGAAAAGAAAAGAAAGTAGAATTTAATCTCCATGGACCTAAATAAATCAAAGCCAAGCAAGAACTCCCTGGATGAAGTCCATGGGATATTTTTTTAACAGTCCAAACAGCATGAAATAAAAATACAGTTTATACAGGGGTTCAACTTATACACACTTAACTTTATTTTGTAAATGCCATGAATTTACTGCAGCTATCGCTGAAGAAATGTAGAATACAACTTTTAGTGACAAAGCACTGGATCAACTTTACTCATAATCAACTTTTACTTGAGTATATACACAAAAAAGCAAACTAAATTTGGGCACTAGGAGGATATGTCATCATGTTTAAATAATGGTAAAAACATCCCCACATACACAAAATAGCAATTTGATAAACAGAGTTGACAACTCAACAGACTTAAAAGAAAGCATGACAAAAGGTATTTTTGATGAAGAAGAATTTATTTCATTCTATTTTGAATATCAGTATTATCAGTGAATGTTTGGCAGGAATTAACCCCTTTGGCAAATACTAAGAAACTCAGACCTTGGAGAATATCTTTGCTCTGTCACACAGACACAAGAGTATTTAAATTTAAATGTGTGAAAAATGGTTTTTAACCAAGACTGATTTTTACTTGGATCCCAGGCCAAAAATAAAAATAAATAAATTTACTTGAGGGTTGCTGAATATATTCAATATCTTTTAAAATACTTATCTTCGGAATAGAAATCTTATCCTATCTTCGGAATAGAAATCTTATCCTATCTTTGGAATAGAAATATTATCCTATCTTTAGAATAGAAATCTTATCCTATCTTCGGAATAGAAAATCTTATCCAATCTTCGGAATAGAAAATCTTATCCTATCTTCGGAATGGAAATCTTATCCTATCTTTGGAATAGAAATCTTATCCTATCTTCGGAATAGAAATCTTATCCTATCTTTGGAATAGAAATCTTATCCTATCTTTGGAATAGAAATATTATCCTATCTTTGGAATAGAAATCTTATCCTATCTTTGGAATAGAAATCTTAT
>MUZC01002004.1:30874-45167 GCA_002072015.1 Radix auricularia | reverse complement strand
TGCGACCTCAAAAACTTTTTTTTGGCCTTTAACAAAAGCATCCTATCTGGCCTCTTTAATTAATGCTTACATAAATATGGCATGGAATGTTTAACATGTTCCACACCTTTTACTTTTTCAATTTACTTCCTTTCAATTAAAATTACTTATTAATGTTTATTAATTTGTAAAAACCATCATACGATTGACTTAAGAGGCCATCCTCAAATGACGTCACGCAATTTTGGCTGATAATTCACCCCCTGACCCCCTGGTCACAAAAACTTAGACCCCTTCTTCAAAGATTCCCCCCCCCCCCGGCCATAAAAGCCGTATTATCTATTTGAAAATGAGTATATTTCCAATCAATTTGTTGTGATTTAAATATTTTTTAGTGTAAGGCTGCACTCTAATATCGTAACACGTGTGAAACCATGTAAAACTTTCCTAAATAAAGTTTCGGTAATCATATATTTCAGTGGTAAATTTGCGAGTTTTGATGTGACTTCAAACCCTCTCCCCCCACATGTGTGACGTCATTTGTGGACTCTCCTAAAAGGGCGGCAAATTGGAGACCGCCCCGGGCGGCAAAAGCTCTAGCTACGCCACTGGTGAATGCTAAGCCTAATGTGAATGCTAAGCCTAATATCACTGCTAAGCCTAATATCACTGCTAAGCTTATATCACTGCTAAGCCTAATATCACTGCTAAGCTAATTCCTTTCTTGAATCATGTATCTTTTAACTTGTGGCCCACACGCATCATTTTGTTCCTAATCCAACCTGCCATGGCAAAAAAAGTTTTGTGACCCAGACCTATGGAAATAAAATATATTTTACCTATATGATTTTCACAAATGTACTTAGTGCTGGCCTGATTTCTCATGGGTTAGAATGCCCAAGCTGTAAGTGAGCTATGACTTTGTGTGCAAGCTTAGATATTTTTGATGTATTTGGCTGGAGATGTCACAACTAAAGCAGATTTTTCAGAGTGGTCTTGGTTTATTGACAGTAATTCGATACTAGATGGTAATTTTATTATAAAAGATGCCTTTGAAAAATGTGCAACAAAAGTGGGTGTTAGTGCAGCCCCAGTAACTGACTTGGTTACCTTTTGTCAAGACAAGAGGTCTGTGTGGCAGTGTGCTTTTATTATGGGGATTGAAGAGTTAGGCAGAATTTTATGTAACCTGATGAGATAGATAAGTTCTCATTGGGTAAAAGAAAACAGAAAAGAATAACTGATAGATAGCAACCGTAGCATTGCAGTTGTGTCACTATCCCGAGCAGGCCTCTTGGCAACGACAATGATAAATAGCCAATAAATTAATTTAACATTAACATTTTGATTCTAAAATTCTCTTCCCTTTATACTATTAATATTATTAGGGTAAAGAGGGGGTAAATAGGCCCCACTTACTGGTGTCATTGACTAAAATTAAAATGCTTGATGCTTCTTTTTTAAGAAAGAGAGGCATTAAGATCTATGTGCTAGAAATATTCTAAATAATAAGGGAATAATTTAAAACCATAATTTGATTTCTAGCCTATGGCATTGATTATAACTTTGCATCTTTATATGCGTGATTTTCTTCATTCAAACATGTCTTAAAACTTCTGCTGTTGGTTTACCTTATTTTGATGATGAAAGCATATTTATAAGTTGACATTTTCAAATTTCCCTCTAGTTACAAGCCCATCCATACAAAGTATCTTTTTGTGAAAATTTGTTGTTGAATACAAAATATTTTTAAAAATTTATGAAAACATTCACAAAAATGATATAAATAAGTAAGTGCAGATGTTTAATAATATATTATAGCTTCTAGTAGAGCAGTCGAATCTTGTAGAATGTAGAGTAATAGAAAATTGAAAGGATAAAAAATAAATAATAAATTGCAGCCAACTTAAAAATTAAGAAACTTTGTAGAATAAAAATTATTACGAATTTAATCTTTCAAACCTAGCATTTCTGAATTTTAAATGATCAAATGATGAAAATCACTGTTAAATTTTAATATGGAAATGGAATGGTGATAATTTAGTCTGTCACTGACGGAGATGTCAATACTTGGCAATCCTCAGTCTCAGAATACCGGTCCCAAATTATTTTGTTTGTTTGAGTTAATCAGTGTTATCACATAGAGTTAGATATGCTTTATGTAGCCGAGTGGTGGCTATATTTGTTAGTTTGTTTGAACAAATAACACAATGCAGATAAGTGGAGGACTATAGTTGTATATAATGATAATGTTGTATTTGACTTCTTTCTAAGGCTGCATGAAACACAGTTCACAATCTTCTAGCAACTCCTCACTACAGACTACTGACTACAGACTACTGACCGCTGACTACTATCTCACACACTCGCTCTGCAACAACTACACTTCCTCGTGCAACGTTACGTTCAAAACAATGGTAACGGCCCCTTCCACCCGTCACGGGTCACTGCCCATTGGCTGTACGCTGCCCCATGGCCATGGAGCACGCACACCAATGGTTCTAAAAATAGTAAGATGCGGGGCACACTGCCACATTTACTTTACAGAAACATCTCAGTTATTTTCTATATGAGCTTGTCAACTTGTAATTAAGTATATATTTCAGCGTATTTTCATAATTTTATTTTTAAAAATCATGACAGGTAAATAAGCGGCCCTGTTTACCTATAAAAATTACTCCCGTTGTTTTACCCTCAGTTACAGCGGAACTGGAGCAACAGCCAGGACTGTATGTATGATAGTAACAATATTTAGAATTTTTTGACTGGTTATCTGACCTGTTTTATCAATAAATAAGAATAACACACTATGATGTACTACACTTCCTCTTTTTAGTGTAAAATAATTTGGGATCGGGATTCTGAGGATTGCCCAGTACTTAGACTGGCTAAAGTGAAGAATCTCGACCGTGACGTCACGACGCTACCGGTTGTTGGAAACGAGAGTTCTAGAAATTCTAAAAGGATTTTCAAAAATGGAAGGTTTTAGGGTTTGGGTTAGGTATAGCTTTAGAATTTTTGGTAAATTGAAGGTTTTAAGTTTTAGGGTTTGGGTTAGGTATAGCTATAGAATTTTAATTTTAGCTTTTATTAAGGACGTGCCATAACAACAAAGATGGCCGCCGGTAATGACCGTGATGTCACGGTCGAGATTCTTCATATTTACCCTTAGACTTTAGGGCTGAAGTGAAGGATCTCGACCGTGACGTCACAATGCTTCACGACGCTGCTGGTTGCTAAGAACGATAGTGGCTTCCCTTGAATATTGTTGGTTTTATTATTTAAATATTACCTCCCCTTGCGGGGGGAATGTAAATATTTTGTTTATTAACAGAATTGGATTGTGTGTGTTCTTGTGCATATCTGAGGCGCGCATATCTTGTCATAATTAATTAAGACAAAAAGAGGGGGACATGAGGGGAGTTATTTTAGAGTAGTGTTTAATTTTAAAATTGAATTGTAAATTAATGTACATCAATGGGATGGGGTGAAGAAGAGGGGGGCCTCTCCTGTCTTTTTTTTTTCAAGTATAAATGAGAATAATCTGAGAACTTTTTGCTGTGCTCATTTAGAAAGGAGTGCTGCTAATTACCCGGGAGCGCTTTTTTCACCATTAGCTCTGGGTGCGCTTTAATAGTAGGTAGACATTTTTTGTTAAATTTTGGGTAAATATTGGCAAAATGGAGACTGTATTTACGGCCCGTTTTTGGGATCGTCTTGATAGTCAGGGTCAGAAAGCTGTGATTGAATGGCTTATGACTGCTGGATTAATTGGTGACCGGTACGAGTGTCCTAACTGTAAGAAAGATATGAAGTTGGGTGCAACAGGGTGTGAAAGTTCGGATGGATTTACGTGGAGATGTCGCGACAAAAGCCATGGTGACATTAAACGTAGCATAAGAAAAGGGTCCTGGTTTAGTGAAAGCAATTTAAAGTTAACCGACATTCTTCTACTTCTACTGACACATTATTGGATCAGGAACATGCCTTTTCAAGGCATTGATCATTGAGACAGAAGTGACTGTTTCTGATAAAACTGTGATGGACTGGACAAGCTTTTGTCGCGAGGTCTGTGTGGAAGTTTGTCTTATGTCGAGTGAACCAATAGGCGGAGTGGGTATGATTGTTGAAATAGACGAATCCAAATTCGTTAAATGAAAATATAACAGAGGAAAGGGCGTAGATGGTAGATGGGTGTTTGGTGGGATCGAGAGGGGATCCAAGAAAGGCTTTTTCAGGGTTGTTGAAAACCGAGGCAAAGACGTTCTCCTGGCAAAAATTAAAGAATTTGTGCGGCCAGGGACCACAATCATTTCTGATTGCTGGAAGTCGTACGACTGTTTAGAGGAAGAAGGGTTTCACCACCTGACGGTGAACCATAGCCTCAAATTTAAACAAACTGAAACTGGCGCGCACACCAACACCATAGAAGGCACCTGGAGCGCTATTAAACGATCTCTGCCTGTGAGAACCTGTCCTAGGGAGGAGCAGTTTGATTCATACTTAATCAAATATGTTTGGAGAAAATCGTGTGGCAGCAGTGACCTAATGTGTGAATTTCTTAAAGCGATTAAATAAGTGTATCCTCCCCTTTGTTGTGATTCCGATGCCTGATCGGTGAGTGCCCATTGTTTTCTTCATTTTTAATACTATTTTGCTTTACTTTTATGAAAAATGCTAAAATAACCTTAAAATATTAGAATGTCCCCCCCACCCCACCCCTTTTTTTTAAAATGGCAGGTTGCTAAAGATACTGCGAAATTTTAGAATCCCCGTTTCCCCCACGCTTCTAAATTCATATTCATAGGTCTCGCACTACTTTTCCGGCAGTCACGTGCCATAGCAACAAGATGGCCGCCGGCAATGACATCACGGTCGAGATTCTACATGTTTACCGACTTTAGAATTAGACTACTTAGTACTTAGACTTAAGACTCTGTACTGTGTTAGTAAGTCTTTTAGTCTTAGTGACATTAGTTCATTAGTCATTTCAATAGTAGTAGTAGTCTTAGTTACTGAAACTGAAGGCTATGGCGGTTTTTAAGAGCATCAGCTCCAGAATAAATCCACTGCTACTGTAAAATGATATGGTCATGGTAAAAACCTATATCTCCGACCGGGCCGACCATCTTGTTGCTATGGCACGTCACCGGCCCGGAAAAATAGTGCGAGCCCCGTGAATTTTCCGAAAATTCTAAAGCTATACCTAACCCAAACCCTAAAATTAAAATAACAACTATCCTTCATAGTCCGAAAATTCTAAAGCTATACCTAACCCAAACCCTAAAATTAAAATAACTATCCTTCATAGCAACGGAAAGAGACGCGACGCTCCGGTCGGAGATATAGGTTTTAGCCAATGATATTTTCTATGTTAGAATTTCAAACCGCATGCAATTATTACTTGGCATAGTAAACTTTGCCATCGGTAGTTACTCTTTCTTCCCAACCCGGAGGTAATTCGTCTTCACTGTCAGAGTCAAACAACTGTGTCGCCATATTGTAAACACACACATGCGCAATAATGGATTCCGCTTTTGAACTTCCGGACTAAAAATAAATGTTACAGCAATTCTCAAAATGTATCGTCCTTTAGCACCCAGTCCCTACGTCTGAAGAACTTCACAACTTAAATACCTTCAGTTATATTTTCTTTAATTAAAAAAAATGAATCAAAATTGTTCTACTTTCATTTTACATAACTAAGTCACGCTCCCCCCCCCCAAATCTTTCTTTTCCCCATTTTTTTTTTTTGACTGGTAGGTAAAGTAAAGAAAGGAAGTTTGGTATTCCGATCCTGTTATTTTTGTTAGTATTAAGTATGCGTGGTTTGCGCGTTAGTTAAAAAAAAAATTATCCGCAAATCCAGAGTTGTTGATTGGCAAAATCCCTAACAGTTTCTTTCATACAATCAATATCTGATTACTGATACTGCAACAGGTAGTTTGTAAGGATTGACTCAAAATCTCAAAATTAAAATCAACTCCTTTAAATATGAGTATGAGAGCCACCCATGACAACCAGTTGAAAGTTAAGTGCAGACATATAAATCATGTATGAATGTATGCAAATGTGGGTATTGGTTACGAAGGCGCTTGGACGTGTATACTTGGTCCGCAAAGGTCTTTGGTGTAAACAAAAAAATAATAATAAAGTATTTTTTTTTTAAATTGAAAAGCAATTTATCAAAAAATTATTTAATTTTTTAAATATGAAATTTAATTTTAAAATTTAAAAACAAACCCGTAAAAATCCAAGTTTTTTTACTCTAAATCCTTTATATACGAGACATACCTATAAAGATGTTCATTATATTACGCAGGACAAAACAATCCGAAAATACAAAATTCTAGCTATGTCTCGTAAAACATTTTTTAATATAATGCGCACCGATCGTGAATATATTTTTAAAAAGTATTGTCAATATAATGCGCACCTTATTGCGCGACAGGAAAGGTTGTTGAATATAATACGTACCACAACACTCTATCTAAAAAAAAAAATAACATGATACATAGAGATAAATAAAATAATTTTAAAGCTCAATAACTCAATTACTGTCCATTCGATCGATCTGAAATTTTGATACATCATTTTTTATCATCGGCATGAGTCTGCCTGCAAAATTTAAGCTCGCTAGCTTACGAGAAAATGCGTTAAAATCGATCCAAAGTTTTTTCGGCAAGCAAGCACGGTCGCACACACGGGCTCAGACACCACAAGTTAATATAAAGGATTTAAAATTTTAAAAATCCGTTTAAAAGAAAGTTTTTGACTCTAAATCCTTTATATATGAGACATAGCTATGAGGATGCTCATTATAATACGCAGGGCAAAATATTCCGAAAACACTAAATTCTAGTTTTGTCTCGTAAAACATTTTTAATATAATGCGCACCGATTGTGAATATATTTTAAATATGTATTGACAATATAATGCGCACCTCATTGCGCGACAGGAAAGGTTGTTGAACATAATAACGCACCACAACACTAAAAAAATTAACATGATACATAGAGATAAATAAAATAATATAAAAATTCAATAATTCAATTACTGTCCATTCGATCGATCTGAAATTTTGATACATTATTTTTATCATCGGCATGAGTCTGCCTGCAAAATTTCAGCTTAAGAGAAAGTGGGTTAAAAATCGATTCAAAGTTTTTTCGGCAAGCAAGCACGCATGCACGGTCGGTCGCACGTGCTCAGACACCACAAGTTAATATAAAGGATTTTTAAAAAGAACAATTATTAGTCAAGTTTTTTGAAAAAAATTAATAGTTAGTGATCCATTCGTTAATTTGTTTTTACTCTTTGATTTACTTCCCTTCATCTATAATGATTTTCACGGCAGACTCTGGGCTGTCATTGTTGCACTAAGCCGACCTTGTAAACATGGCAACAGTGGCGGCGTTAGGTAAGCGCGGGGCCTAGTGCCAGCAATGACCCCGCGGGGCCAGAGTACTAGTAAAGATCGCTAAGCACCAGTATGCTATGGTTTTTAAAAATATGAAATATCTTGATTATTGTGTAATTTTAATACCGCGTGTCACCTTTTTATTAAATTATTACAAGTTCATTATTTTCTCTGGTCTATAAACAACGGTTTATTCTTATCGAAAAATGGCGTGCCGGTTACGACGTGATTTAAAATGCAATTTATTGGCAGACATATTGCAAAATAATTGCAAAAGGATTACAAGAGTGTCTCTTTCGTTTCTTTACAATCGTTTCCAGCATAAGTTCTACCATCCACTCTTTGGTTCTACATGTATAGGCTATTAACCAGGACGAGACATGTTCAGGACCGAAACGCGGGGCCTACCTAAGCGCGGGGCCTGGGGCAGTCGCCCCAGTTGCCACCCTCAAACGCCGCTCCTGCATGGCAACCACGCATATGTGTCACTAGCTTTTAAGAACGTGGCACTGACGATAATCGAAGACGTGTATAAGACATTTATGGATTTGTTAACAGTGTCTAGTGCAGTTTTCAATCCAGATCCATTTTTTATTAATAATAATATATAACTTACTCCTATGGCGGATTAAGGGGGGGGGAGCTGAACGGGCTAAAGCCAGGGGGCCCCGACGATTTGGGCCCCCCCCCCAAACTTCTTATATTTTATAATAAAAGTGCACAAATGTTTGCAAGAACCCTTGAAAATATAATAAATTAAATAAATTTATAAATATTATCTATACAAGTGAGACATGGTATAAAATATAGTTTATATTTTTAAAATTTCTAATTTAAGACAAGCTCCGCTGGCCGCTATGGCGGATTAAGGGGGGGGGGCTGAACGGGCTAAAGCTACGGGCCCCCGACGGTTTAGGGGCCCCCAAACTTTTGATATTTTATAATAAAAGTGTACAAATGTTTGCACGAACCCTTGGAAATATAATAAATAAAATAAATTAATAAATATTATCTCTACAACTGGATATAGTTGCCTCCCTTAGAGAACATAGTTTAAATCGTTGTTTATATTTTTAAAATTTCTCCGTTGTGACGAGATCCGCTGGCCGTGTGGAGAGAGTAATGGCTTGTGATGCCAGCGGTACCGGGTTCGATTCCCAGCAGTGGAATTATAAGTTTTTGTTTTCACACTGAATTGTAACATACCGGCGAACACTTCAAACAGATACTTCTTCGTGTTCGTTTTTTTTTTTTCATTATTAATATTTAGTTACAGTCTTATATTAGCTGTTAACAATCATTTTAAGGGACGCTGGCTGGATAGGGCCCCCGTTTGATTGCAGCCCGGGGCCCCGTGAAGTCTTAATCCGCCCCTGCATACTGGTATTATAATTTATAATCTGGGTGTCCACAAACTGGTACTAGTACTGCCCGCGGAATGATTTAAATTTAATGGGTTTCACTATAACCACGCGGTTGTGCCTGTGTGTGTAAGGGGGAACACAATTGGTATAATAATATGTCTTTAAATACTTACTGAAGGAACTTTGAGTATGCAACAACAATGTGTTGTAAAGTAACTGTGTGTGTGTGTGTGTGTGTGTGTGTGGTGTGCATCTGTGACGCTTTCAATAGCACTTTACCAGAGTCCTTACGGTTAAAATCTAAGTTAGTTGCCCATTAAATATTACTCTCAGAAATCTGCTGAAAATGTACACGATTTACAAGTGTTTGTGTTGTTGTTTCTTTTTAATTTTAAATAACGAATTAAATTTAATGATACACATTTTATTAATTTTAATTTAAATTTAAAAAATACCATACTGTGAAAGAAAATGTAGAAATTGGAAAATTACCGTGGTGGGATATTTTTACATGGTTCACACCCGAGCTAAGACACCGTCGATTTCTAGTGCAAAAACGTGAATCAAGTTTTATCGCGGTGGGGGTTACTACAGTAAAAATAGACATGTAGGACACTTTAGTATGTAGTTCATGTGTCCCAGAATACGTACAAAGTCAAAAAGAGGGGACTTATAATAAAATATTCATCATTTGGTTTTATTTTTTTCCTCCATCTTTGTTTTTCTTTGGTTAAAACCAGTATAGATACATAAATAGTTGTTTGATTCTCTTCAGTCTGTCCATCAATTATGTGCACCCATTGCAGATAGAAGATGTAGGTCACCAGGTCACTTTGCGAACTGCTAACACTTGTGACGTCACAGTTAGGAAATGAAGGAGAAAAAGAAAAACAAAATGTAGGCCAGAAAACGAGAAAGTGTTTGATTTTCACGTTGTTAAACCACTGCCGTTCACATATCATGTCACCAGCAATGAGAGAGACTGGAGCCACACAGTTTTGATGCCCAAAAAGGATACTTTTCATTGGTCAATAAGCGTGTTTTCTTGTGTTAATTCTTAGATTGGAGGGTCTCAATCTCTGGCTGGCTGCTATTCAGGTTTGAATTCACCCCCAATTAAAATTACCTTTTATTTTTTAAGCGTGAAATAATTTTTTAAAGACGGAAAAATACTTTTCAAAAGGCAAGTGAATTCCTAATGACAATTAAAAATTAAAAACAAATATTTCCAAGAGATTTAAAACTTTTTAGTTTTTTTTTTTTAAAAGAAGTATTTAGTATTTATTTTAAAAAATTAAATCCAGAACTTCAACCTTTAAGAAAAATTAAAACTTAAAAGAAAAATAAAATAAAAATAAAGTGCTAAAATATATATAATATATAGATCTATTTTTTATTTTCAGAGAATTTAAAAAAAAAAATCATTATCTTGATCGTTAACAATACATAAAGTTATTATAATTTATTTATAATCAATGATTCGCTAACTAGGCGAGTTAAATTTTTAAAAATCTTCTTGTCATGAAGGAATTAAAACTTATAAGAACTTTCTTTTAACCTCTGGACCAAAATAAATATTTATACGCCACACTAGTAGTGAAGTAGGTCAGTTGATACTAAATTTTACAAGACTCGTTACTTTCAAAACACACATATAAACTCACACACATTTTCAATATGCTTTGATGGAAATTGTTTTAACATTTATAATTTAGGGAGGGGGGGAAGCTTAAAAGGATTTAAAGTTAAATTAGAATAATTTGTGGTCTAGGACCTACATAAAATTACTAATCCATTATGTCAGTGGAGAGGGAGAAGAGATGATTATTATTGGGAGCAAAGTTTGAGTTTTGATAGGTCATGGTAACAATTGGTGGTCGCTAGAGTTTTGATAGGTCATGGTAACAATTGGTGGTCGCTAGAGTTTTGATAGGTCATGGTAACGAATGGTGGTCGCTAGAGTTTTGGTAGGTCGTGATAACGAATGGTGGTCGCTAGAGTTTTGATAGGTCATGGTAACGAATGGTTGTCACTAGAGTTTTGATAGGTCATGGTAACGAATGGTGGTCGCTAGAGTTTTGATAGGTCATGGTAACGAATGGTGGTCGCTAGAGTTATGATAGTTAATGGTAACGATTGGTGGTCGCTAGAGTTATGATAGTTAATGGTAACGAATGGTGGTCTCTCTATTATGAAACAGCTTAGCGATGGTGGCCTACATTTGAAAGGGAAGCTCCAACGCGGCTGTCCTAAATCTAAGCCAGTTCATTTACATGTGGCTTAAATATCAGCTCATGATCCAACCTTCAACTTCAACATATAGAAAAAAGGGCATTTGAATATGCACGCAGTCTTTGAACTTCAGTGTTAATAACAGTAAACCACGGCAGTGGCACACTGGTTAGTGTTAATGACATAGTAAACCATGACAGTGGCACACTGGTTAGTGTTAATGACATAGTGAACCCTGACAGCATGGTGTGGGTTTCGCTGTTAAAAACACTCTTCTACCATCCATTGAACCACCGTCATCAGGCACGGAGAGGATCCTCACTCTAAGACTCAGAACAACTGCGGGCCCAGCAAACATTCTTAGTGTGTATGCCCCAACACTCTATTCAACTCCGGAAGAGAAGGACCAGTTCTATGGAGCGTTAGACCAGGCAATAGCCGGCATCCACAAAGACGAGGCAATCTATCTCCTAGGAGATTTCAATGCTAGAGTGGGGAGCGACCACGAAGCCTGACCCACCTGCCTTGGACTATTTGGAAGAGGAAAGTTAAATGAAAATGGACAAAGGCTTCTGGAATTGTGCTGCTCACGAGGCTTGTGTGTGACCAACACTTTCTTCAAGTGCAAGGATATACATCAAGTATCTTGGAGACACCCTCGATCCCACCAATGGCACCAGCTGGACCTCATTATCACCAGGCGTGCACAACTAGCTAGCGTCCTACTCACTCGCAGCTATCACAGTGCCGACTGTGACACGGATCATTCCCTTGTCGCCAGCAAAGTACGAATAATGAGGAAAAACTCGTACCACACAATGAAAAAGGGAAATCCACGCATCAATACCTCCTGCATGAAAGACCCTGCGATAGCGCAGCTGTTCAAAGACAAGGTGAAGGAAAGTCTCTCAAAGATGTCCCATGCGTCACCATTGACTCCAAATGGACGCAACTGAGAGACACAATCTATACATCCGCAACACAAGCCTTTGGCAAAAAATCTCACAAAAACACGGACTGGTTTGATGAACATTGGGACGAGATGAAACCCGTCACTGAAGCAAAAAGGAAAGCTCTTATGGCTTACAAGGAAAAGCCTACACCTGACAATTTGCATGCTTTAAAAACAGCTAAGTCACTTGCCCAAAAGGTTGCACGTAAATGTGTCAATACCTACTGGCTTAAGCTCTGTTCCAGTATACAATCAGCTGCAGACATGGGCAATGCAAAAGTCATGTACGAAAACATCAAAAAGGCAACGGGCCCCTTGACGTCAAAAGCTGCTCCCCTAAAGTCCAAAAATGGAGAAATTATTCAAGACCAGGCAGCACAGCTAAAACGGTGGGTTGAGCATTATCTGGAATTGTATTCAACAGTTACCACAGTCTCCAGCACCGCTCTAGATGACATCCCAGATATGCCACTCATGGAAGAACTTGATGTCGTGCCCACACAGGAAGAGCTGAGCAAAGCAATTGACAGTCTAGCTTGTGGAAAAGCGCCTGGGAATGATGGAATACCACCAGAGGTTCTAAAGAGTGGCAAGACAGCTTTACTCCAACCATTGCACGAGATTCTGTCCCTCTGCTGGGAACAGGGCTACATCCCCCAAGACCTAAAGGATGCAAATATAGTGACACTATATAAAAACAAAGGTGATAGGAGTGATTGCAATAATTATCGCGGCATTTCACTCCTTAGTATTGTAGGAAAGACCTTTGCCCGCGTTATACTAAAACGTTTACAAAGCCTAGCATCCCGCGTCTATCCAGAATCTCAGTGTGGTTTCCGGTCCGGTCGGTCTACCATAGACATGGTGTTCTCCATACGACAGCTCCAGGAAAAATGCAGAGAGCAGCAGATGCCACTATACATTGCATTTGTGGACCTTACAAAAGCCTTCGACTTAGTCAGTCGCAACGGGCTATTCCAAATACTGGCAAAAATTGGATGTCCCCCTCACCTACTTGCCATCATCAGACAGTTCCATGAAAATGTGCTTGGCACAGTACAGTTCGATGGAGCTAAGTCAGAGGCCTTCCCTGTCAGCAGCGGAGTTAAACAAGGTTGTGTACTCGCACCAACACTCTTCGCAATATTCTTCTCTGTACTTCTTCGATACGCATTCAAGGATAGCAGTGAGGGAATCTGGTTACATACCAGAGCTGATGGAGGACTTTTCAACACTGCCCGCCTCCGAGCCAAGACCAAAACGACGGATGTCCTAATTCGAGAGCTACTATTTGTGGATGATGCGGCACTAACAGCACATACAGAATCTGGTTTGCAACAACTCGTGTCAAGCTTCTCCAATGCCTGCAAAGAATTTGGTCTGCAAATCAGCTTGAAAAAGACAAACATCATGGCCCAAGACACTCGACCTCCTCCTACCATAAATATCGATAATGAAAACTTGGAGGTTGTGGACAGCTTCACCTACTTGGGATCCAAGGTCTCCAATACACTGTCCATTGAAGAAGAAATAAACAGCAGAATTGGCAAGGCAGCCGCAACAATGGCTAAACTAAATAAGCGGGTCTGGCAAAACACCAAGCTAACGGAGAAAACCAAACTGTGCGTCTATCGAGCCTGTGTCATCAGTACACTACTATATGGGAGCGAGACATGGACCACTTATACATCACAAGAGCGTAAGCTTAACAGCTTCCATTTGAGATGCTTGCGCCGCATCCTTGGTATTAAATGGCAAGAAAAAGTGCCTAATAGTGAGGTACTAACGCGTGCCAATACCCAAAGCATGTTCTCAATTCTTAGTGAAAGACGCCTGAGGTGGCTAGGACATGTCAAAAGAATGAGCCCCGGCCGCATCCCGAAGGACCTCCTATATGGTGAACTTGCTTCAGGAAAGAGGAAAACAGGTCGCCCACGCTTGCGATTTAAAGATGTCTGTCAAAGGGACATGAAAGCAGCCAAAATACATACAAGTGACTGGGAGTGTAAGGCAGAAGACCGATCTACGTGGCGCACAGTTGTCAAAGAGGGCGTCATAGTAGCCGAGGAGCGAAGAATGGAGGAGGCTGCAGACAGAAGAGCTAGGAGAAAGGCCAAAACATTTGGAAGCACAGAACTCGTGTGTAAAAACTGTGGCAAAGACTGTCACTCAAGGATAGGACTGCACAGTCACTCGAGGAAATGCAACCCAACCCAACGGTGATGCACCATCGTCTCGCGAGACGGAAGGATGCCGGAACCCTGACAGTGGCCCACTGGTTAGTGTTAATGACATAGTGAACCATGACAGTGGCACACTGGTTAGTGTTAATGACATAGTGAACA
>MUZC01002004.1:0-19731 GCA_002072015.1 Radix auricularia | reverse complement strand
CCCCCAAACCCCGCAACCTGATAATAGACTTCGCACGGATTTCAAACAGAAGGAAGGTTTAGTGGCTCGGGCAAGGGACACTGACGTCATGACCGCAATTCCTACCACCCCAACCCCCTCTTTTACGAGCGTTTGAATTCCTTCATAAAAGTGAATCAAACTGATGGTGAACGTAAAACTGATGGTGAATGTAGAACTGATGGTGAACGTAAAACTGATGGTGAATGTAGAACTGATGGTGAACGTAAATCTGATGGTGAATGTAGAACTGATGGTGAACGTAAAACTGATGGTGAATGTAGATCTGATGGTGAATGTAGAACTGATGGTGAATGTAGAACTTATGGTGAACGTAAAACTGATGGTGAATGTAGAACTGATGGTGAACGTAAAACTGATGGTGAATGTAGAACTTATGGTGAATGTAGATCTGATGGTGAATGTAGAACTTATGGTGAACGTAAAACTGATGGTGAATGTAGAACTTATGGTGAACGTAAAACTGATGGTGAATGTAGAACTTATGGTGAATGTAGATCTGATGGTGAATGTAGAACTGATGGTGAATGTAGAAATGATGGTGAATGTAGAACTGATGGTGAATGTAGAGATGGTGGTGAATATAGAACTGATGGTGAATGTAGAACTGATGGTGAATGTAGAAATGATGGTGAATGTAGAACTGATGGTGAATGTAGAAATGATGGTGAATGTAGAACTGATGGTGAATGTAGAAATGATGGTGAATGTAGAACTGATGGTGAATGTAGAGATGGTGAATGTAGAGATGGTGAATGTAGAACTGATGGTAAATGTAGAGATGGTGAATGTAGAACTGATGGTGAATGTAGAACTGATGGTAAATGTAGAACTGATGGTGAATGTAGAACTGATGGTGAATGTAGAACTGATGGTAAATGTAGAGATGGTGAATGTAGAACTGATGGTGAATTATATAATTACCGTTTGTACTTGTTCTAATGCCGACTTTTGCGGACAAAATCTAAGGGAAAAGTTAGTGGGTGGGGGGGTCGGCTTACGAGCGGACCAAAGGTGATTTCTGCATGTACATTGAATATCGGGGATGTAATTGTAGAATCCTGTCGATCACCAAGGTCCTTGTCAACATTCTACAAGATTTGACGGCTTTACCAGGAGATGTAAAATGTTATTAAACATATGCACTTACCGGATTCATTCATTTTTTGGGAATGTTTTAATAAACTGTTTTACAAATTTTGTTTTCTGTTATTTAAATCTGTTTGTTCTTCAACCGAAACAAAATTAAACAATCACAATGACCGATTTAGCTTGCAGTTTAAAAAAAAAATTTTTTTAAAAATAAAAACAACTACCATTTTGTTCACACTGTCCTCTTATTTATTATTATTTATTTATTTATTATTATTTATTGTTTATCAGTGGCGTAGCTAGGGGGGGGGCGGAGGGGGCGGTCTGCCCCGGGCGGCACTCATCTAAAGGGCGGCATTTTGGGGCATTAATTTGAAAAATAGAGCCATTTCCGACAATAGCCCTTTTTCTTTTGAAGGGGGAAACCAAGATGAAACAAAAATACTCTTAATTTTGAATCTTAATTAGCGGATTCACGCAACATCTGTTTAATTACACAGTGGTAGTAGTTATAACTAATGCAAACCCGTTCAAAAATTAAAAATCGTTTTAAAAAAAGGAATCGGTTTGTTTGGAAAATTAAGCGGTATGCGTCACAAATGGCGCTATTATAAGAAAACTGCACAAAAACAGCACATCACCGCTGGGCCTAATGATATGTACTATTAATATCACCACGAAAGTTTTTTTTGTGGAATTGTCGACATTTGCAAAAGGATGCGCTAACAAGTACTTACATGTCTTGGTGATTCTAATAGTGTGTTTAACTTGCAAGTAGTAATTTACATTTCTGTTTCAGTTTTAGAAAATTATTTTAAGGAAACTTACTAAAAATTAAACATATTTTGTTTTTATTGAATTAAAGTAGCACACATAATTTGTGTTTTTCATTAAAATATTGTTATTCATAAAAATGCTACGTCTATCCAATTAAAGCAATGCGTAAAAAAATGGAAAATTTTAATTTTTATATTTTATGGAAAAGTATTAAGATTTAGCGCAAGAAAATGAAAATATTCAAATTTATCCGCTAATAAGCATCACTATAACATAAATAATTTTGAAAACGACATATTTAAAAAATTTCATACGTCTTGGAAAAAATTGACACCCGAAGAAGTAACTAGGAAAACGAGATCAGATGCTGGAACTTGACTCAATTCAATGCAATATTTTTCTTTTCTATAGTATCTCAATTTATGGGAACCCGTTTTCTTTAAAATATATAATGCCAACCCATTTCATGGAACAAAGTTATGTGCTAATACAGAACGCTGTTATAGATTATAGAGAGTTGGAGATGTCAACTGAACGCCATGCTGGAAGGAGAATAAGTATGAGTGGAAATTAAGATAGATGTGGCCTATGAAAGCGTGAACCCACTGCTGCCGCATAGGTGCATGGCAGTGGCCTAAGACCAGCCAACGCTGTACCTACACTACAAGAAGAGGCATTATGTTAGAAAAACAGGGGGGATGTCCCCTTGATCTATTAAAATATATTAAATAGTATAGATTGGAAAATTCTTTATCCAACATTATAATTTTGTTTCAACAATTACTATCTAATTGTGAAAGGAGCTTCTCCAAACTGCAGTTGATAAAAAAAATTAGACCCAATCTTAGTTCCACTTTGAGTTATTTAAGACTACAAAATATTGCATTATTGTCTAAAGATAGAACAAGATATTACAAATAATCTAAATTTTGATAATATAACATACAACTTCTCTATTATGAAAGTTAGGTAAGTAAATGTATAAAT
The DNA here is from genome assembly GCA_002072015.1 of Radix auricularia. Taxonomy (NCBI): domain Eukaryota; kingdom Metazoa; phylum Mollusca; class Gastropoda; family Lymnaeidae; genus Radix; species Radix auricularia. The sequence goes on along the minus strand of MUZC01002004.1, from coordinate 16,836 downwards.
ATGTTTACATCTAATGTATACAATTTCTTTGTTTATAAAAGAAATCATACATTTATAAATACAAAATAAAAGCATATTAATTGTTAATAATTTTCGGCGTAAATTTTGAACATGTTTTTGTCTCATTTGGGGGGCCGTCCGACCACCATAAATTTCTTGTGGCCTTTAACAAAAGCATCTTATATTTTTAAAAATGTGTAGTTATAGGTATAGGTGGGACGTGGTGGTCGAGAGGTAGCGCTCTCGACTGTCATACCGATGGTCACGGGTTCGAATCCACACGAAGGTGTGGATTTGTTCTAGCGGCCTGAGGAGTCCCCGAGTCACCCAGCTCCGAATGGGTACCTAACTAGACAATAGTTAGGCGGCTGGGGTAATGCGTGGAACCCCTATAGCTGTGGCCTGTGACCGCTGCATCACTTGCCAACAGATCATCTCTCATGGTCTGTGGACGCAATTATCTTCTGCATAGAAGGAGCGTCTGTATATCTAAGATAAGATAAGATATCATCTTATTCGGCCCATTTTATTAATGCTTACATAAATATGACATGGAATGGTTAACATGTTCCACGCCTTTTACTTTTACAATGTTCTTCCTTTCAATTACAATTTATTAATGTTTATTAATTTATGAAAACCATCATACGTCGTCACAAAAACTTAGACCCCGTCTTCAATGAGTCATCACAAAGCTTCCCCCCCCCACTCATAAAAACCGTATTTTCTATTTGAAAATCAGCATTTTTCAGATTTATTTTTTGTCAGTTAAATATTTTTTAGTGTAAGGCTGCACTCCAATATCGTAACACGTGTAAAACCCTGTAAAACTATATTAAATTAAGTTTCGGTAATCATATATTTAAGTGGAACTTTTATTTAAATTTGCGCGTTTTTTTTAAACTTCAAATGTGTGACACCCTCCCCCCCCCCACATGTGTGACGTCATTTATGGACACCCCTAAAAGGGCGGCAAATCTGAGACCGCCCCGGGCGGCAAAAGCTCTAGCTACGCCACTGTTGTTTATTTATTTATTTATTTTTTGGGGGGTTGGGGGTCGTCTTACGAGCGGTTTACCCACTTTAAAAAAAAAATAAAATACTATTCTCTTCCAAAAGAGGGGGGTCGGCTCATGAACGAACGGACTGTAGAATGGGTATATAAGGTACACCGTAGATAAGTTCACTGTACTGTAAGCTGAATCAAGAGAGTTCATTTTAAGTTAAGAGGGACCGAAACTAATACGGGTATTAATCATTTTTTTACGCTTCTCTGTTTTCTCTCATGTTTGTGTGGTCGAGAGTTCACGGGGTGTATTGCTTGCGTTTATATGATTGCTTGACGTAGTTAGATTTCCAGTCCCTGTTTTCATTCAACTCAAGTTATTATCGTGGCTGAAGGAGTCTGCTTCGTTGATTGAAGGCGTGGGTAGGGGAGGTAGTAATTTATAACTAAATTTTGCTTCCCAAAATGGCTCGAAAAAATTTCAAAACTTATTCGCATTTGAGGTTTGAAAATTATTTTACAGTTAATAATAATAATAATAATAATAATAATAATAATAATAACGATAATAATAATGATGATAATAATAATAATAATAATAATAATAATTGTTAATAATTGTAAATCCAAATATTAAGGTTTTAAATTTAACAATCCAACATTATTATCTAAAGAACACATTGTATGTTAAACAACTTTTCAGCAAAGATCCACTGAAGTGCAATGTATCCACTAAGGTTCGTTGGTAACAAAGTGACAAACTTGCGTGTCTTAATTTTTTTTGTGCAAAATGATACACCCCACTTACACAGATATGTACTTACCAAAATTTGCTGCGTGGTAATTCTATACTGCTGCGAGGCATCGGCCAGATATCTGCACGACCGCGCAGCTTATAGTAAACATTGAACAGAAGATTTTATTTGATAAAACTTTGACTTTGATTTATTAAAAGAAAAAGGAGAACGCAAAGAAAATAAATACAGATAAAAAATATATATTTTCAATTCGAAAGCTTGGGATTTAAAAAATGACTTAGTTACAGATCTGAACGGTCTTAATTGGCAGGTTGTATTTAAATTTAGACATTTTACATGATTTCCAACTTTCTAAGGGCTCTTGATGTAACGAAATAAAAACATTATTTATAAACATCTTGTTGAAAAAATTGCGGCATTGATATTTTAAGGGTCTCTAAGATCCAACCCTCACCTCCCTTCCCCCTCATTATTTTTGGTACCTCTTTAAGGCATCGGAGAGAACCTCTGTGTTCCAGTTCCTGGTATTGAGAACCTCTGTGTTCCAGTTCCTGGCATTGAGACCCTCTTTGTTCCAGTTCCTGGTATTGAGAACCTCTGTGATCCAGTTCCTGATATTGAGAACCTCTTTGTTCCAGTTCCTGGTATTGAGAACCTCTGTGTTCCAGTTCCTGGTATTGAGAACCCCAGTGTTCCGGTTCCTGGTATTGAGAACCTCTGTGTTCCAGTTCCTGGTATTGAGAACCTATGTGTTCCAGTTCCTGGTATTGAGAACCTCTGTGTTCCAGTTCCTGGTATTTTTCTTGTTCTCAAACTTTTTCCGAAATCTCACCTTTCAGTTCCCTTGTTTTGTGACGTCCCCCCCCCCCCCCGGCCGACCCCTCCCCTGTAGCGAGTGACAAATATGGCTCCCTGTTCCTTTAGAGTGCATGTCTATACTGGTGCTTTGGGATTTTCATTATTTTTAAACTGTTTAAAATATTTTAAATCATTTTATTTTTGTGAGGAGGAAAAAAAATGTTTGTGAAAGTGTATGGGTGTGAGGGGTGGGGAGTGTTGGTAAAGTGTGTGTATCCACTGATAGATAAACACTTTTCAAGGCCACGTCTTTATTGATTTGTTAACAGTGGCGTAGAAGAAAGAGGGGGGGGGGGCGGGGAGGAGACAAAACGGTCCTCCAGGGCGGCACTTTTATTTCTTGGTTTATTGGTAGCAGTGGTATTTTCGGCCACAAACAGAGGTTGTTAAATGGATGGCGGCGGGAAAAGAGCCTGACAAACTTCCACAAAACGTGACAAACTCCAACAAAATCTGACAAACTCCAACAAAACCTGGCAAACCCCAACAAAAACTGACAAAACCTGACAAACACCAACAAAACCCGACAAACTCCGACCAAAACCCGACAAAACCTGACAAAACCCGACAAACTCCGACCAAAACCTGACAAAACCTAACAAAACCCGACAAACTCCGACCAAAACCCGACAAAACCCGACAAACTCCGACCAAAATCTGACAAAACCCGACAAACTCCGACCAAAACCCGACAAAACCTGACAAAACCCGACAAACTCCGACCAAGACCTGACAAACTCCAACAAAAATGACAAACTCCAACAAAAAACTGACAAACTCCAACAAAGCTGACAAACTCCAACAAAACTGACAAACTCCAACAAAACTGACAAACTCCAACAAAACTGACAAACTCCATCAAAACTGACAAACTCCAACAAAATCTGACAAACTCCAACAAAATCTGACAAACTCCAACAAAACTGACAAACTCAAACAAAAAAACTGACAAACTCCAAGAAAATCTGACAAACTCCAACAAAACTGACAAACTCCAAAAAAACTGACAAACTCCAAGAAAAACTGACAAACTCCAAGAAAACCTGACAAACTCCAACAAAACTGACAAACTCCAACAAAAAACTGACAAACTCCAACAAAAAACTGACAAACTCCAACAAAACTGACAAAATCCAAGAAAATCTGACAAACTCCAACAAGATCTGACGAACTCCAACAAAACTGACAAACTCCAACAAAACTGACACACTCCAAGAAAACCTGACAAACTCCTCTCTACGTTGATGTTGCGACACAGAGTTTAAACCCTATCAGGGAGTCAATGACCGACGGATTCGCCGGGAGGGAGGGGGGCTGGGTAAAACATGTGGGGGCGCCAGGTGGGGGGGGGAGGAATTTCAAGTTCTGACTCTGTTACAGGGAGCCAATATTTGCACCTGACGCCTTACGGCTCAGACCCAAGTAGACCCGATGACCTGACGCCTTACGGCTCAGACCCAAGTAGACCCGATGACCTGACGCCTTACGGCTCAGACCCAAGTAGACCCGATGACCTGACGCCTTACGGCTCAGACCCAAGTAGACCCGATGACCTGACTTCCTGAGCTAACAGAGTCACCCTGGCAGATGTAGGGCGCGGACTGGGTCACTTACCGGCGGAGAGAGGGGAGGGCCGAGGGAGACAAGGTCAAACTGCAAGGAGAGGACTCTTGACCAATGTCGGTGGGATCACCGTCTGTGACCGATGTCAAGGATACCGGTATCGATGCCACGGGGCTGGTTTAAGTGGTATCGATGTCACTGGGCTGGTTTAAGTGGTATCGATGTCACTGGGCTGGTTTAAGGTGTATCGATGTCACGGGGCTGGTTTAAGGGGTATCGATGTTACAGGGCTGGTTTAAAGGGTATCGAAATCGGGTGACCTCATTTTGGAGTCACAAACATTTTGACAAAAGTCCAGGCTTCCTTTAACTGAAACAGACGTCATGACGCCCAAGAGAGATAGAAATATAGCGGCTGGATACAGAGGGTTCTTATTTACGTCACAGCGGGTTAAATGAGATTCTGCTTCGTTGCGTATCTCAGACGTCACACAGTCTCCGGGCGAAATAGTGCCATGAAGTGGACCACGGAATTCTGTTTTTGGAGCGACTCGTCCGCTGCCCGCACGGTGTGAGCACCGAATGCTGGACGGACGACGGTCCGTGGTACAAGAAGCCCCCCTGTTTGCTGACGACGGTCCTTGGTACCAGAAGCCCCCTGTTTGCTGTACGAAACATCCATGATGGAACAGTTTCTGGAGAGCAAGGGAAGCGCGGCTAAAACTGGAGCGATCGATGCGATCTCATCACCTTAGTGTACTTAATGTCGGCCATAGTCTGGCTGGGAGGGAGAGGCGTAGTCTGACTGGGAGGGAAATTTGTCTGACTCGGAGGGACGTAGTCTGAATACTTGCCCCAGGATCCAAACCAACATCTCACTACAACTTCTCGGGATCTTCTAATCAATCCACCAACCAGCTAACACCATAAACTCTCGCAATATCAGTGCAATGTTATCTTAAACCACGTCTACGTTCATAATAAAATATATTTAATTTGGCTCTGAGGCGCGTCCGTCACCGCTTGCGGGGTAACTCTCGAATAAAAAAAATTGAAAATATAGTTGTAACACAATAAGCATAGAGCGAGGGTAATGAGCTAAACAGTTCCCTCTAACATATTATGTATTATGCCTACCCCGTAGCAAAGCTCGGGTATTGAGCTTGTAATAAAATATTAGGCTTTTGCTCGCAACCTTGAGACATTTTTTGGTAACGAAAACACCCCAGGTATCTTAATTACCGGACGACCATAAGCCCAGTTTGTGCACTGGACATCAGATGACCATAAACCCAGTTTGTGCACTAAACACCAGATGACCATAAACCCAGTTTGTCCACCAAACACCAGATGACCTAACCCAGTTTTTGCACTAAAGTAAACACCAGATGACCATAAAACCCAGTTTGTGCACTATACACCAGATGACCATAAAACCCAGTTTGTGCACTATACACCAGATGACCATAAAACCCAGTTTGTGCACCAAACACCAGATGACCATAAACCCAGTTTGTGCACCAAACACCAGATGACCATAAACCCAGTTTGTGCACTATACACCAGATGACCATAAAACCCAGTTTGTGCACCAAACACCAGATGACCATAAACCCAGTTTGTGCACCAAACACCAGATGACCATAAACCCCAGTTTGTGCACTATACACCAGATGACCATAAACCCAGTTTGTGCACCAAACACCAGATGACCATAAAACCCAGTTTGTGCACCAAACACCAGATAACCATAAAACCCAGTTTGTGCACCAAACACCATAATATCATTGCCCTGTCTCTTGGTTGTGTTCACCAGCGTAACTGTAACCCGGACCCTGGTTGAAGGCCTGGCCTTCACATGCCTGACTCAGGCCACAGATAACAGACACCGTACCTGATCACGTGGCGTCCCGGTTCTGTTGCACCTGTAACTGTAATATGTTACTCCCATCACTATGTAAGGCTTCCAGGGGCGGCGTCACTCGACCGTCAAGTGCACTTCGTTTCTAAGGTCACTGATTGTCATCGCCCGACACCGTCCCCGCTAGTCGTTGGTGCGTTTTTCTGAAAATAAAATATCGAAAGGGTTCTCAAATTTTGTACACGTTAAAGTCACGCTTAAAAGCGGACAGTGGTCAATAAGACCTTTTCTTGGTGGCTGTTAAAGACCTTGCCTGGTGTGGCTGATAAAGACATTGCCTGGTGTGGGTGATAAAGATATTGCCTGGTGTGGTTGTTAAAGACATTGCCTGGTGTGGGTGATAAAGACCTTGCCTGGTGTGGGTGATAAAGACCTTGCCTGGTGTGGGTGATAAAGACCTTGCCTTGTGTGGGTGATAAAGACATTGCCTGGTGTGGCTGTTAAAGACCTTGCCTGGTGTGGGTGATAAAGACCTTGCCTGGTGTGGGTGATAAAGACCTTGCCTGGTGTGGGTGATAAAGACCTTGCCTCGTGTGGCTGTTAAAGACCTTGCCTGGTGTGGGTGATAAAGACCTTGCCTGGTGTGGTTGATAAAGACATTGCCTCGTGTGGGTGATAAAAACCTTGCCTCGTGTGGTTGAGTTGATAAAGATTTCTTTCATTAGTTTCTGGAATTAGCAAACAAAAAGTGTGTAAGACTGCAACCAGGCTTATAACTAAGTAGACGGATACCATGGTAAGAGGGCTTGTAAGAGCTTGACAACACGTCACAAAACAATGCCGTTGTTTAGCGACGTCAGGCTCTTACATAAACTTTTTTGCATGTTATTCGTTTACTTAATCAACAAACAGATGTTGCTGAGCAAAATATATACGATTATGTCTAAATTTAGACTATAAAAAAAATTTCAGAAAATAATTTGATCAAATCTACGTGGCATTGAGAATTTTTAAGAGTTGTGATGTAAGCTTACAAATTTTAAGCATACTAATAGTAAAGATAATAACATAATATTAGAAATGAGCAAACACTTAATGAAGCCTTTTTGAGACTTTCAAAAAGTAATAATGTAACCAAACCCGTTTCTCGCCCTATGGGCATGCAGGAGCGGGTCTAGACCTCCTAAGCTATTTGAGATATGGGGGCCCTTTTGAAGTCCAGATATTCTATGTCAGTGTCAATTATAAAGCTAAATTCCCGTGGCACCCAAGAAGGCGGGGGTCTTAAGCTATCGCATGTTTAGCAAATTGGTAAATCCAGCATTGCCTATGGGAACAAATTAGGACAAAAGTTCCAACTTGTCTTATAACACGAGACCAAAGTTCTCAAAGTTACAAGAGATTATATCACGCCATTTTGTTTAGTGCACAGCTACCAACGGGAGACATTCATGTTTGATGCACTGGAAGTATGATAACAACACGATAACAAGGAATGTGAAGTTATCACTGCGGGAGCCATGGAATGCTGTAAGCGTCCAGCACTCTCGCGGTTATACTTAAAATTTGGTGGCTTCACTGCGTCTGACCTTGTTGTTGGTTGACTCGACTGGGAAACGGTGGGTTTTACGACACTTTCTACAATGGGTCTTTACGACACTCTGGGTGTGGACTTCAGGACACTACATAGGGACTTCACTACACTCTACATAGGGACTTTAAGATATTCTACACAGGGACATATAAACACTAAACATTAGAACTTCGCTACACTCTACTTAGGGACTTCGCTACACTCTACATAGGGACTTTAAGATATTCTACACAGGGACATATAAACACTAAACATTAGAACTTCGCTACACTCTACATAGGGACTTCGCTACACTCTACATAGGGACTTTCCTTAATTTGTCTTGACGACGTCACATTATTTGGGCCTTCCATTTGTCATAGCAATATTTTTCTGGAGTTTCTAATCCCACCCCCTCCTTTTCCACACATTATTAACAACTGGAAATTTTTTTTTTTTAAACTTTAGAAAAGAACAACTCTTTTGTTAACATTTGTTTGACACCTCAACTCCGACCAAATATTATTTTTAAATGGGTAAATATCAAATTCATATCCATTAAATGCTCGTGCTTGTCTGGAACGTGGAAATAAAATAAGTAAATGGCTCACAGTTTACCTGTTTTCATCACCCCTAACATAGATCGTATACATCTCCACTGATTACTTGTAATGATTTCTTACTCCCCATCTAGATACCTCAGCACCCCTGACTTGTTCCATGTGTTCTCGTGTCTTCATGACGGCCCGGGGGCTGCTCCAGCACATCCAGCGGGACCACCAGATGAAGATCTGTCTCCAGAAGGGACCTCTACTCCTGCCGGATCCCCTGGTGCGACCGCCCCCGGCCCACTCGTCCGTCAACGGGAGCGAGTACACGACGACGGACAACCAGAAGTCCGTCCCGGCAGCCCGGGAGGGTCACGCGCCTCCGGGTGAACCTAGCGAGGAGCCGACCGACCTGTCGATGACGTGCTCCAACTCCATGGGGAAGGCGACGGTCCTGTGCAGCGAGGAGGAGTGCAAGATCATCATTGAGCCCAACGTGAAGGCCAAACGTGGCGGGTGTTGCACGGCGCTGCCCAAAAAGCGGAAGTTTGTCTTCGCGAAAAGTGACGACAGCGGACCTCAAAACCCGGACTCGCCTCGCGGGCCGAAACTCGCGTCCGCGGACGTCAGGGACGAACTGAGGCCAAGCTCAAAGAACGACGGTCAGAAAAGCTCGGACCAACCCGACCCTAGTCAAGCGTCCATCTGCGTGACGGCGGAATATCAGCAGGAGTCTCTGACAAGCTTCTCCCTCAGCACCGGGAGGAAGGACGGCGGTGGGAAAAACGCCAAGCTGAAACAGCTGCTCGAGAACAACCGCCCCGATGGGTCGCACCCTTCTGAACATCAGGAAGATAACAAAACGAAATACGTTTACAACTTTCCATTCCAAGGCCCTTACAAACAAGAGCCCGACTGTGATGACGCCCATACAAGGAGCTCGCAAGACGATGATCCACGTTTTAAACTGGATTCCCGGGATGATTCCGATGGAGGGGTTTCTGTGAATTCGATTTTGAGATTCATTCCAGGCACGACCCTTGAACAGAACATCGATCAGCTGATACGAGCTTCGATCTCTTCGGAAACCTTTCCAGAAGAGCTCGACATTTTCAGCCTTGCCGAAAGCACCCCGAAAAACATGGCTGACACAGTGCCACGCGCTCGCTACTCCCCTTCAACACAAGCGACCCAACCGCACGTGCCTGCTGAAATATACAACCGGATTTCCCAGCAGACGATAAGTGATGTCGACTTCTCACTTGAGAATTCTGACAAGATCAGTGCATCTCAAGCACTGAATACCAAACAAGCGGACAGCCCCGGGGATTGTCTGAAGCTAGAACCGTCGTTCAGCCTCCCCATCCCTGCGCCATGTCCGGTAAAATCAAGGATCAACGGCAGGAAGCATGACGTCTACAACCGGAAGTCCCTCTCCCTTGGCGTTCTATCCTCGCCCAGCCCCGAGCTCAAGTTCGAGCCCCAAGGGGAACCGTTCCAGAACCTCCGCGGCTTCGGTGGCGAGAAGCAAGACCAGGCCGGCCGCCGACGTTACGAAGCCGCGTTGCTGCGCTCCGTGGACGAATGCCATGGTGGTTTGTTCCCTGGTCAGCCGAGGTTGACCCTCACGAGGTCCGACAACTTGTGTCCGCCCAACGGCTCTTTGCTGCCGGAACAAAGGCGCCGAGAGAGTGTCCAATGGTTGAGTCGGCCGGCCGAGGAGTGTGGCCAGACAAGTTTGACTGCGGATACCGTTGGCCAGATGGGAATCGCCAAAAAGCCATCGTTGATCAGGTAAGCACGCCATGCACTCCATATTGTAGTGGTCGGCTTTAGATGGGTTGGGTTTGTGACTTTAGATGGGTTGGGTTTGTGGCTTTAGATGGGTTGGGTTTGTGGCTTTAGATGGGTTGGGTTTGTGGCTTTAGATGGGTTGGTTTTGTGGCTTTAGATGGGTTGGGTTTGTGGCTTTAGATGGGTTGGGTTTGTGGCTTTAGAAGGGTTGGGTTTGTGGCTTTAGATGGGTTGGGTTTGTGACTTACATTTTATATCAAGAAAAAAATGTGGTCCACATTTTAATCTTTGCAATGAATGTGATAAGGTCATCATTAGGGTCAAGGCTGTACAGGTAATTCGCGTAAGAGTTTATGTCGTTAAATGTGATCAACCAGGGCCTAGACCGCCTTATGGGCTTACTTAAGATTGTTGTTGTTTTTTGTTTAAATTGTAAGTGTAAGTATAGAAATTGTAAGGACTGGTATGGGTCGTGGGGGGGGGGGCGAGCAAAAGGGATAATCTCGGCATGGAGCAACCTAAGACAATTTCTGTCATGACATGTTTAGGACTATCGCTGCGTTCACAAATTGAGGATTGTTTTCTCTATTTCACTGATCAACAGAAGTCTCTTTGATCATATCTTGGTTTGTAAAGTTCTGAATAGTTCATCGTATTACATTACAAAAGTTCGTCGTACTACATTCCAATAGTTCATTGTATTACTTTCCAATATTTCGGGTATTACATTCCAAAAGCTCATCGTATTACATGCCAAAAGCTCATCGTATTACATTCCAAAAGCTCATCGTATTACATGCCAAAAGCTCATCGTATTTATTACATGCCAAAAGCTCATCGTATTACATTCCAAAAGCTCATCGTATTACATGCCAAAAGCTCATCGTATTACATCCTAACCGTTGGTCGTATTACATGCCAATAGTTCATGGTATAACATTCCAATAATTTCAAATACATTTCCCCTCAACACCAGGTCTAACTCCGTAGATGACGTCACCAACTCTTCCTTTGACCAGCTGACCGCTGACTCTGACGATGTCCAGACTTTGGACGGCAAGATGATGAAGAAGAGGCGGTACCCGACCTCAAGGCCATTCAAGTGCACTCACTGTGACCAGGCGTTCAATCAGAGGATACACCTCAAGAAGCACATGAGCAAACACACAGGTGGGCGCCTATAGCATTATCCTCACATGAACAAACACACAGGTGGGCGCCTATAGCATTATCCTCACATGAGCAAACACACAGGTGGGCGCCACTACCATTATCCTCATGTGAACAAACACACAGGTGGACGCCACCACCATTATCCTCATGTGAACAAACACACAGGTGGGCGCCACTACCATTATCCTCATGTGAACAAACACACAGGTGGGTGCCACCACCATTATCCTCATGTGAACAAACACACAGGTGGGCGCCACCACCATTATCCTCATGTGAACAAACACACAGGTGGGCGCCGTGGGCGCCACCACCATTATCCTCATGTGAACAAACACACAGGTGGGCGCCACCACCATTATCCTCATGTGAACAAATACACAGGTGGGCGCCACCACCATTATCCTCATGTGAACAAACACACAGGTGGGCGCCACTACCATTATCCGCACATGAGCAAACACACAGGTGGGCGCCACTACCATTATCCGCACATGAGCAAACACACAGGTGGGTGCCACTACCATTATCCTCATGTGAACAAACACACAGGTGGGCGCCACTACCATTATCCGCATGTGAACACACAGGTGGGCGCCACTACCATTATCCTCATGTGAACAAACACACAGGTGGGCGCCACTACCATTATCCTCACATGAGCAAACACACAGGTGGGCGCCACTAACATTATCCTCACATGAGCAAACACACAGGTGGGCGCCACTACCATTATCCTCACATGAGCAAACACACAGATGGGCGCCACTACCATTATCCGCACATGAGCAAACACACAGGTGGGCGCCACTACCATTATCCTCTCATGAACAAACACACATGTGGGCGCCACTACCATTATCCTCACATGAACAAACACACAGGTGGGCGCCACTACCATTATCCTCATGTGAACAAACACACAGGTGGGCGCCACTACCATTATCCTCACATGAACAAACACACAGGTGGGCGCCACTACCATTATCCGCACATGAGCAAACACACAGGTGGGCGCCACTAACATTATCCTCACTGTACCTGCGTGTTTTCCTTTGCCCTCCATCGGTCGGGAAGAGGGTCAAGGGGGCCTTGACGTCATTGCCGATCCCCCCCCCCCTTGTGACACTTAGTCATAAAAAGTTAGACATCCCCCCCCCCACTCAAACACACACAAATATAACACCACAAAGCTTTGTCATCCCATAAAAGCTCTATTTCCCATTTGCAAAAGAGCATGTTTCAAATCACTTTTTGTCATTGAAGTATGTATTTAGTGTAAGGCTGCACTCTAATGTCGTAACACACCCTTTTAAAACGCCATTAGTTAAATTTTATCAATAAATTAAAGTTTATCTTTTATTAAAAGTTGCGCGTATTGACGTGACGTCAAAGCTCTTTTAAACGCTCACCGAATCTCCTTTGGAACTAATGTCTTCTAATATCTTTCATAAATTGTACGCGCGCCAAAATATGAACACAGACCAGGCGCATGCGGCTTGGCCACCGTTGCTCTGTTTCCCTGACCTTCTCGCCATTAACTCGCCACTGTCTGTCGCCAGGGGTCAAGCCGTTCAAGTGCCAGCAGTGTGATTACTCAACCGTGGAGAGAAGCCACCTGAAGGTCCACTACAGAATTCATACAGGTAAAAAGCTTGAGGACATTTTCCAAACGCTATTTAATTTGGATTCCGTAACACGGGCTGACAGAGTCATATTACCATCGACTGCTTCCTTATACCTCCCGTGGCGAATGCTTTTTTTTTTTTTTTTTTAACGCACTAACGCATTAATCTGTAACGCACTAATCTCTAACTCACCAATCTATAATTCGCCATTTTCTAATTCTCTATCCAATCGATCCTATCTACCTTTACGTCAATGTTTTTCCCCCTGAATTAAAAAACAAAACTTTAATAAGTTAAATAACTTTCAAGTATATTTTTGTGGGGGTGGGGTGGGGGTGGGNTATATATATATATATATATAAAATATCGATTGGTTTCGAAATAAGTCTATAAATTTTTGTGTTAATGCGTTTTATTTCTATGTGTGTTTGTGTGACAGAGCAAAGATATTCTCAGTTAAAAGGTTAAAATTTATTAGCTATGATTTATAACTTTATTATCATTAATATTTCAAAATTAATTTTAAAATAGTTTTAAAAGTAGCCCAATACCCGCGCTTTGCAGCGGAACATTAGGATTTAAGTTAGCGTTATAGCCACTCTAAACACAAATTCATTTTATTCACCATAACCCTAACCCTAACCCGCCTTTCCGTATGTCTTTTGTGTTCCCGCGGAAAAAAACAGAAGTCTGTTTTTTATATAAGAAAAAAAAACTACGCTTCGGCCCCGACACCCCGGAGAATGATAATTTAAAGATTTTTTTCGCCTTTTACCATTGCCTAAGTGTACTCAAAAACTTCCCAAAGTTTCATGCCTCTACCCACACGGGAAATAGAACAATTAATGATTTTCAATTTTTAAATATCTCATATTAGAAAAACTACATTTTGGCCCCAGGCCCCCGATGAGTGGGAGTTTTAAAATTCCCTTTTGCCAATTATTGTTGTGAGAGTGAACTAAGAAACTTCCCAATGTTTCATGCTTTTAGCTATACGGGAAATTGGAGAATTAAGGATGAGTCAGTTTTCAATATAAGGAAAACAACAACTAAATTTGGGTTCGGCCCCCAGTAAGTAATAATTTAAATATTTTTTTCGCTTGTTATCATCGTGGAAATGTACTCAACAACTTTGAAAGTTTCATGCTTCTACCTATTCGGGAAATAGGAGAATTAGTGATAAGTCAGTTATTAATATAAGAAGAAACTAAATTTAGGCCCCCGGTCCCCAGTAAGCGATAATTAAAATATTTTTTGTTTTTGTTACTATCGTGGAAGTGAACTCAACAACTTCCCAAAGTTTCATGCTTTTACCTACTCGGGAATTAGGAGAATTAGGGATTTTCAATTTTGTAGCCCATTTAAGGGGAAAACGTTTTTGGGCCCCCGGCCCCACATGAGAGGGAATTTTAAAATTCTTTTTCGAAAATTTTGTCCTAAGAGGATACCTAACAACTTCTAAAAGTTTCATGCTTCCACCTAGACGGGAAGTTGGAGAATAAGTCATGAGTCAGCGAGTGAGTCAGTGAGTGAGTCAGTGAGTGAGGGCTTAGGCTTTTATAAGTATAGGAGATTGCTGAATTCGCTCACATCTCTTTCAAGGACATTGCTTTCTCTCAATTGAAATTCTTTAGTTAAAATTTGTTTTTTTTTGTTTTTTTAAAACTAGATTGACGAAAACTGTTTCATTAAATCTGGGCAATGCCCAACCGCTCCTGCTACAAATACCATCTACAGCCTTACCCGTACCACAAACACCATCTACCATCATGCCCCTACCACAAACACCATCTACAGCTTTGCCCGTACCACAAACACCATCTACCATCATGCCCCTACCACAAACACCATCTCCAACCTTACCCGTACCACAAACACCATCTACCATCATGTCCCTGCCACAAACACTATCTCCAGCCTTGCCCGTTCCACAAACACCATCTACCATCATGTCCCTGCCACTAACACCATCTCCAGCCTTGCCCGTACCACAAACACCATCTACCATCATGTCCCTGCCACTAACACCATCTCCAGCCTTACCCGTACCACAAACACCATCTACCATCATGTCCCTGCCACAAACACCATCTCCAGCCTTGCCCGTACCACAAACACCATCTACCATCATACCCCTGCCACAAACACCATCTACCACCATGTCCCTGCCGCAAACACCATCTCCAGCCTTACCCGTACCATAAACACCATCTACCATCATGTCCCTGCCACAAACACCATCTCCAGCCTTGCCCGTACCACAAACACCATCTACCATCATGCCCCTGCCACAAACACCATCTACCATCATGTCCCTGCCGCAAACACCATCTCCAGCCTTACCCGTACCATAAACACCATCTACCATCATGCCACTACCACAAACACCATCTCCAGCCTTACCCGTACCACAAACACCATCTACCATCATGCCCCTGCCACAAACACCATCTACCATCATGCCCCTGCCACAAACACCATCTACCATCATGCCCCGAGCAATGCTCATCTAAATTCGTGCTCTTTGAACTCCTCTCATCGAACTCCTCTTCCTAACCCTCAGTGGCTATAGTTAATAGATATCCCTGCCAGTGTGACCTGGAATATCGTTGCTCGACCCATCAACCAAACTCCTGTTAACTCCTCGTCTTATTTTATATCGTCAACTACCCAACGGTTCTCGAGCGGTGGAAAGCACCAGCCCCCACCCCATGTAGTAAACCATTGTTAATCTCCGGAATCTCTGGGAGGGAAAGAGCAAGTATGTATGTGAACAAGTCGTTGTCTTTATGGGGTGTTTGGGTTGGGTAGGTGGTGTTTAATCGAGATCATTTTGACCTGGGCCTGGGCTTCCCGACGCCGTCCCATGACCCACTTGTGCTAGCCAAGTCCAAAAAATCCTGGCCCATATACTTGTGTTCCCAGTGGCTTCAGTTGCCAGGTAACACGGGCGAGCTTGAACCAGATCTTGACTAATGTATTCACTTACATTTGCCTTACTTTTCATAAGGACAGTCAACTTATTTAAGACATCCGACCTTCTTCTAGTCTCTTAGCTTCTCTTAGCGTCTCTAGTCTAGACCGGTACTTGGATTACCAACAGTGATAAAGGGACTCTTGTTGTACCATTACCTGGGTGACAACTGGTGATATAGGGACTTTTGTTGTACCAGTACTTGGGTGACAGCTGGTGATATAGGGACTTTTGTTGTACCATTACTTGGGTGACAACTGGTGAAATAGGGACTTTTGTTGTACCATTACTTGGGTGACAACTGGTGATATAGGGACTTTTGTTGTACCATTACCTGGGTGACAACTGGTGATATAGGGACTTTTGTTGTACCAGTACTTGGGGGCCGTCCATAAATCACTTCTCACACCTAGGTTGGGAGGGGGGGTCACACTTTTGTGACGATGTGTGACGAGAGGAGGGGGGGAGGGGTGAAGAAGTGTGACGTCACATCAAAACAGGAAGATTAAAATAAATGTTCCCTTAAATATTTGACCTCTTAAATTATTATTTTTCTACCATCAATGTTTCTCAAATTCCGGTAAGTAACCCACCAGAAGCCGGCTGGGATTTATAGTAAAAAAAAACTTTATATTTATGGGTTATTTATTATAAATATAATGAATAGCAATTTTGAGGTGATACACATTTATGGCCGGATGGGGGTTCTAACTTTTTGTGACGATGTGTGACGAGTGGGGGGGGGGTGGTGGAAATAGGCTAAAATTTCGTGACGTTATTTATGGACGACCCCTTGGCTGGCCACTGTTGACCTAAGGACATTAGTTGTACCAGTACTTAGGTGACCACTGGTGATCTAAGGACAGTATCAGTCCTGCAGAATCGCCAGACCTCACACGTCAGCCTATCATGGCGTCGTTAATCTAATGGTTGAACTGCTCTCTAGATCATCTCCACACAATCTCTCGGAACTTCGCAAATATCCATGTGCACCCAGTCAAGCCACCCCAAAGTAGCAGTTATCCATCCATGTCCACCCAGTCAAGCCACCCCCACCCACCCCAAAATAGAAGTTATCCATGTCCACCCAGTCAAGCCACC
>MUZC01002003.1:12399-23169 GCA_002072015.1 Radix auricularia | reverse complement strand
GACCAAAAGAAAGCAATCAGTCGCATTTCATACAACCTAAAAAATGCAATATGAAACAAACACCAGAACTCTGGAACAATTAATCTTACCATATGAGTCAGCCTAACAAAATAATGCTAAAAACTATCCTTATCAAATTAAAGAAAGTAGCCGTGGAGTTACCGCCAGAATAGCAGTCAGACTTTTAGACCAGGCAGAAGCACAATTAATTGGGTTTTCAATAATTAAATTCTTTCTTATAGGGGGTGGTTCATAATATGGCGGAAAACTATTAATAGAAATATTATATCTAAATTTATCTTTTGTAAGGACAAATTCATAAAAAAATAATAAAAGATACGAGTCAATACGTGAATGTAGGAATTGTGAAAATGATCTTATTAGCTTATTTTTAATTCTTCGTTAATTTTAGACAGCTTATTGGACTTGGAAAATAAAAAACGATTTCGTAATTTTACTAAGCTAACAATTTTTAGAACATAGTGATTTGACTGTATTTATGCCTCAAACATTGTTCAGCTAAAATGTAATCTAAAAAAAGAACATTACGAAATGAGC
Organism: Radix auricularia; assembly: GCA_002072015.1. Taxonomy (NCBI): domain Eukaryota; kingdom Metazoa; phylum Mollusca; class Gastropoda; family Lymnaeidae; genus Radix; species Radix auricularia. Next base: position 22,611 of record MUZC01002003.1, on the reverse strand, counting down.
TATGACGTTTACCGGTTTAAGAAATGAAAAACCCTATAGAAAAAAAACCACAAAATCTTCAACAGTAACCTTGGGGGAAAGTGTCAGGTGTACGGATTTTGATGCTGCGAGATGAGTGATCAAAGGGACTGACCATCGCATGGGGGACACGTCGGGTTTAATGGGTTTGGGAAGATGAAAGTGGACAAGGAAACTTATCGAGGTCAGGTCCGTCTTCATGACAGTCTTATAGATAATCGAGGTCGGCTGAAGAATTTATATGGACATTGAGGAGCATTGAGTAGTGGAAGGATTTAGGGACTGCACTACTATTGAACGGAGGGGGAACAGTGGGGTAGGGGGGTGTAGCGGAGAGAGACGGTCAGAATGACGCTAGTAACATAGTCGAGCTGTTGGAGAGAAAGAGAAAGTCGAAGAGTGAGTGAACTTAGAATAGAGTGGATCTGGCTGTTAAAACAGTGCTATTTTTATTCTTAATCCGTAAAAAGACAAAGTTTCTGGCTAGAAGTGCTTCATTTACGGGATATAACTAAAAGTATGTTCATTATAATACGCATCACACGACAACCCCAAAAAAGTACAATTTTAGTTATGTCTCATTTATATCTTTACGACTTATAGAAAAGAAACTACTACAGTGTGCAAGCTAAATTTCATCTAAATTAAATCTTATTAAAACATGTTCAATATAATGCGAACTACGTGACAGATTAGCTTAACATTTACTGACCGGAAATATATTATTACAAATTATCGTCAATATAATACGCAACACACGACAGCAGCATATAAAAAGGGATGTTCACAGGAACTAATTAAGTGTAATACCCAGGCATGTCCAGGGGAATGTTTTTCCCATGGGAAACGTCCCATGAGATGGATTGGGATGGGACAGGCATAAATTGCCATGGGATGGGATGGAATGGGACAGAAAAATATGTCCCATGGACAAGCCTGGATGTTCAGATCATCACAAAACTCTAGCACAAGGGTGTTGAAACATTTTAGGTTGAGCGCCTTAAAAAAGTTTAGTCTCGATTCAAAATCAAGCATCCATTTTTTAAAATATTTTTTTTTTTGGATATTACCGCAGGATTCTCTGGGCCAAAAAAAAACCTCCGTTGCGGGCCGCATGAGGCCCGTGGGAAATAGTTTACCCGCACCTTTTCTAGCTTAAAAATTTTGATGCTAAATTTAAATAAATGGATATAATCTAAAAATTCATTAATTTAATACAACACAGTCGATCCATCTGAAATTTTAATAGCCACCGAAAGGTGTCGGCATGCTGCAGACTTCTGAGACCAAGTACAAACCCACGCCCTTTCCTTTCACTTTTGTTTCTTTTGTTCGTTAACATGTGTTAGCAGAAAAATATATTTTAATAAGACGCACAAAGTTGTCAGCATTTAAAGTTAATAAATTTAAATAATTACTACCGTCGTCTAGAGGACAATAAATTTTCAAGCTGCTTGAACCTTGTGACCCGCCGGAAAGATACGTCATTGTTGATATTTTGTTTGATTGTTCAGTTGATTGTAGTTTTAGTTTATAAATATAGTGAATACAATTACAGCTGTGGCGAGATCCGCTGGTGACTTATGTGAGACCCGCTGAATTATTCCACGCCAATGACGCATAAAAGATGATAGCGCACCTGCAGATAGCTCAATCTTTGGTCAGCTCGATCTTTGGTCAGCACCATCTTTGGTCAGCTCGATCTTTCGTCAGCTCGATCTTTGGTCAGCTTGATATTCGGTCAGCTCGATCTTTGGTCAGCTCGATCTTTGGTCAGCTCGATCTTTCGTCACATCGATCTTTGGTCAGCTTGATCTTCGGTCAGCTCGTTCTTTGGTCAGCTCGATCTTCGGTCTTCTCGATCTTCGGTCAGCTCGATCTTCGGTCAGCTCGATCTTAGGTCAGCTCGATCTTCGGTCATTTCGATCTTCGATCAGCTCGACCTTCGATCTTCTCGACTTTCCAACCAGTCGACCTTCCGACATTTCTGCCAATAAAGCAAATAATCCTATGCATTAAGCGCAGTGGCGGATTTAGCTTTGTCTGCGTGGGGGGGGGGCGAGGAGAATTTCAGGGGGCGCCGAAAATTTTACTAAAACAGATTTTTTAGTAAATACTAGGGCTGTTAACGATTAATTTAAATTTAATTGTTAACTTTTGAAAAATTAACGATTAATTAATCGTTAATTTCGATTAGAGCCAAAAATTTTAATTTATGATGTCATAAGTAACACTTATTTAACATTCTGATAAAAATCTAAATAACACTGGAATGTCTTCTTTATATATCAACTTTTCACCAACTACGCAAAAGTGTGTTGACATCAATTGGTTCATGTGATGAGCGGGTCTAATTGACAGTATAACCAGCAGAACTGAACAATCATTGGCATGGAACTGATGTAATTGGTATGCTCAAAACGATCTTGGCAAGGAATGACATTATCAGATATTGGTGTTCATTAACTTTCCACCGTTGTACTGGATTAATGGATTGAAGAACGTTCATCTCCATTTTGTAACGCAGTAATTCATCAGAAAAGCTGTCGTCATTTCTGTCTCCAAGTCAAACGCCATTACTGCCATTAGCTTCATACGCTTTTCGTTTGGTTTGATAAGTAGGCAAACTTTATCAACATTTTGAACATTCCCGTCGTTCAATATTTTAAATCCAAAATGTACATGTCGTCTTCAGGAAATTCATTATTTATCAGGCGCTATTTTAAAAAATTGTTTATATATACTTTTTTTTTTTACTTTTAATTATTTGTAAGTGATGTGTCAATTAATCGTTAAAAATAATTTAATCTTTAAACTTTTTAAATTATTACTCTAGAAATTAATCATTAATTTCTGCAGCCCTAGAAATAATAATTATTAGCCTACTAATTTAGTAAATTTTCCAAATCATCGAACAGAGGTAACAATATAAACATAATATCAGATATGTTTTTAAAATAGTGATGTACATTTATTTTAATAGTATTTTTTTTTATCTAAGAAAGAAACTTAGTTTATGCGAATTTGTATAGAGCCCTGAGCCTTATTTAAATTCCTTTCTACGTGAACCTAAACGATTTATCGTTGATTCAAAGTCAAAGTTCTCATGTTCATTTGAAATTATTGCCAATCCAGACAGGCGTTCGTTTTTCATTTTTGAGCGCAAATAATTTTGATGATTTTCAATCATTGATACCAAGAAGATTTAAGTAAATTGTATAGAATATTGACAAATTAGGGAGTCCTGATGCCATTTATTTTTCAAACAAGAATGGCAGATGTCTTTAAGTTGTAGCTCACTAGTTGTAGATAGTGATGGACGTTGTGATGGACGTTTTGATTGACGTTGTGATGGACGTTGTGATGCATACAAATCTTTGAAGGTATACTATTCAACAAACGCTTCTTCAGGGTTAATATGTTTGTAAATTTTGCATCAACTTCAAAGAGAATCTTTATTTTCTTCCAACATTTTTGATGGATCAATACAATAGAAATAAATAGCTGTGCCCCTAAAGTCTTTTAATCGATCATCTATTTATTTTAGTAGTGTATCCAAGATGGTGAAGTATTTAAAACTAGTAGTTGGATCATCAGCCCTTTCAGCTCTACTAAGTTCACCTGCCATACTTTCATTTTTTTGCAAATTTAAGTTTCTTTAAATTTTGTTTTTAACATCTAGCTTGGAACAATTTTCGTTAATAGATTATTAGACATCTACTTTCAGAATTTTAAAAAGCTTGATCGCTTCTCTTTTCAACAAACTTATTTCTTCCAACATAGATCAATCGTTATGCAATTGCAATGTAAATACTCTTGCGCTACAAGTGGTTTGATAACACGAAAATATCAACCAGCTTTTGTACACATAGCATCAGAAAAAACAAAAGAATATTTGTTATTAAAACAGATAGTCCCACAGCTTCTGCTCTGACTTCCGACACTTCCTCTATGTTATGCTGATTTCCCTGATTTTATATCTTCTAGAGTGGATAGAATAGCAGAGAATGATTCAACAATTGCATCGACTGCATGCTTATGGCTTGACCATCATGTATCAGAAAGTCATTTCTGAGTTTTTACTGTTAATTCATATTGACATTTATGATCTTTTTTAAGAGTATGTAGACGTGGTAAACTAGACGTAAAGAATGCATACAACCTTTCAGCTGAGCGAAAAAAAACAACAACTGTACATTACTGTGTACAGAAATTGCTTCCATATGGACCAAATTCAAAACATTGGGACAACATTGGGGGAAAGTTTTAACCACATTTTCCAAGAAAGAATTTGCCGTTTTCTTTAAGTCAAGGGAAATCATTCTAAGAGTCACACCAAGATTTTGTCCATATTAAGAGCATCACGCAACATTAGCATTAAAAAAGCGAGAATACCCTATCTTTCTAGATTACATTAAACAAGAGGCATAACTGGGGAAGTGGGGTCCAACCCGGGCGGCCTCATTTAAAGGGCGAAATTTGTGGGCATTTGAAAAGGAACGGTCTTTCCGATTATCGCCTTTTTTATTTTGAACGGGTAAAACCAATATGAAACAAAATTATTCTCAATTCCGTGTATTAATTAACGGATTCGTGCAAAATTTCTTTGATGACATTGTGGATTGTTATTACTAACGCAAAACTGTTCTATCATTTAAAATCGCTCAAAATCGATTTGTTAAAAAAATTAAGTGGTATACGTCACATATGGCGCCTTTATAAGAAAACTGCACAAAAATTTACTCCGTTTGATATATTCACAAACTAAAAGACCTGGAATCGAGTGGATATTACACACCAAGGCGTGTGACAAGTTCGTATAATTCGCGACTATTCACCAAAATATAGTAAACTTGGCTAATGATTTAAACATATACTAACTTAGACTGCAGAAGAAGGCATAGGAAAGCAATTGCGCACGAAACAGGGGATATTTATAGCCTAATTAATACAAAGATCAGAAATGAGATGAGGCAGTTCAACCTACTTTAGATAGATAACCAGTGCCGTACAGTCGGATAAAGCAGCCAGAATTAAATAGAAAACGCATGAGATATTAAGAAATCTTACAAAAACTCATCAGGTGACATCTACGATAGTTAAGGACAGAAAAGGCCAGCTACTTACTGATAACACAGAGATATTAAAACGGTGACATTCGGCATCCTTCCGTCTCCCGAGACGATGGTGCATCACCGTTAGGTTGGGTTGCATTTTCTCGTGTGGCTGTGCAGTCCTATCCGTTAATGACAGTCTTTACCACAGTTTTTACACACGAGTTCTGTGCATCCAAATGTTTTGGCCTTTCTCCTAGCTCTTCTGTCTGCAGCCTCCTCCAATCTTCCCTCCTCGGCTACTATGACGCCCTCTTTGACAACCGTGCGCCACGTAGAACGGTCATCTGCCTTACACTCCCAGTCACTTGTATGGATTTTGGCTGCTTTCATGACAGACATCTTTAAAACGCAAGCGTTGACGAACTGTTTTCCTCTTTCCTGAAGCAAGTTCACCATATAGGAGGTCCTTCGGGATTCGGCTGGGGCTCATTCTTTTAACATGTCCTAGCCATCTCAGGCATCTTTCGCTATAAATTGAGAACATGCTTTGGGTATTGGCACGCGATAAGACCTCACCATTAGGCACCTTGTCTTGCGATTTAATATCAAGGATATGTCGCAGGCATCGCAAATGGAAGCTGTTAAGCTTGCGCTCTTGGGATGTGTAGGTGGTCCATGTCTCGCTCCCATTTAGTAGTGTACTGATGACGCAGGCTCGATAGACACACAGTTTGGTTTTCTCCGTTAGCTTGGTGTTTTGCCAGACACGCTTATTTAGTGTAGCCATTGTGGCAGCTGCCTTGCCAATTCTGCTATTTATCTCTTCTTCAACGGACAGTGTATTGGAGACCTTGGACCCCAAGTAGGTGAAGCTGTCTACAACCTCCAAGTTTTCATTTTCAATTTTTATGGTAGGTGGAGGTCGGATGTCGTGGGCCATGATGTTTGTCTTTTTCAAGCTGATTTGCAGACCAAATTCTTTGCAGGCATTGGAGAAGCTTGACACGAGTTGATGCAAACCAGTTTCTGTGTGTGCTGTTAGTGCCGCATCATCCGCAAATAGTAGCTCACGAATTAGGACATCTGTCGTTTTGGTCTTGGCTCGGAGGCGGGCAGTGTTGAAAAGTCCTCCATCAGCTCTGGTGTGTAACCAGATTCCCTCGCTGCTATCCTTGAATGCGTATCGAAGAAGCACAGAGAAGAATATTGCGAACGGTGTTGGTGCGAGTACACAACCTTGTTTAACCCCGCTGCTGACTGGAAAGGCTTCTGACTTAACTCCATCGAACTGCACTGTGCCTTGCATATTTTCATGGAACTGCTTGATGATGGTAAGTAGGTGAGGGGGACAGCCGATTTTTGCCAGTATTTGGAAAAGCCCGCTGCGACTGACTAAATCGAAGGCTTTTGTAAGGTCCACAAAGGCAACGTATAGTGACATCTGCTGCTCTCTGCATTTTTCCTAGAGCTGTCGTATGGAGAACACCATGTCTATGGTAGACTGACAGGACTGAGATTCTGAATAGACACGGGATGCTAGGCTCTGTAAACGTGTTAGTATGACACGGGCATAGGCCTTTCCTACAATACTAAGGAGTGAAATGCCGCGATAATTATTGCAATCACTCCTATCGCCTTTGTTTTTTATATAGTGTCACTATATTTGCATCTTTTGGGTCTTGGGGGATGTAGCCCTGTTCCCAGCAGAGGGAGAGAATCTCGTGCAATGGTTGGAGTAAAGCTGTCTTGCACTTTTTAGCACCTCTGGTGGTATTCCATCATTCCCAGGCGCTTTTCCAGAAGCTAGGCTGTCGATTGCTTTGCTCAGCTCTTCCTGCGTGGGCACGACATCAAGTTCGTCCATGAGTGGCACATCTGGGATGTCATCTAGAGCGGTGCTGGAGACTGTGGTAACTGTTGAATACAATTCCAGATAATGCTCAACCCACCGTTTTAGCTGTGCTGCCTGGTCTTGGATGATTTCTCCACTTTTGGACTTTAGGGGAGCAACTTTGGACGTCAAGGGGCCAGTAGCTTTTTTGATGTTTTCGTACATGCCTTTTGCTTTTGCCCATGTCTGCAGCTGATTGTATGCTGGAGCAAAGGTTAAGCCAGTAGGCATTGGCACATTTACGTGCAACTTTTATGGCAAGTGACTTTGCTGTCCTTAAGGCATGCAACCTGTCTTGTGTAGGCTTTTCCTTGTAAGCTATAAGAGCTTTCCTTTTGGCTGCAGTGACAGGTTTCATCTCATCCCAATGTTCATCAAACCAGTCCAAGTTTTTGTGAGATTTTGTGCCAAAGGCTTGTATTGCGGATGTGTAGATTGTGTCTCTGAGATGCGTCCATTTGGAGTCAATGGTAACGCATGGGGACATCTTTGAGAGACCTTCCTTCACCTTGTCTGTGAACAGCTGCATTGTCGCAGGGTCATTCATGCAGGAGGTATTGATACGTGGACTTCCCATTTTCTTAGTGTGGTACGAATGTTTCCTCATAATACGTACCTTGCTGGCGACAAGGGAGTGATCCGTGTCACAGTCGGCACTGTGTAGGCTGCGAGTGAGTAGGACGCTAGCTAATTGTACACGCCTGGTGATAATGAGGTCCAGCTGGTGCCATTGGCGGGATCGAGGATGTCTCCAGGATACTTGATGTATCTCCTTGCACTTGAAGAAAGTATTGGTCACACACAAGCCTCTTGAGCAGCACAATTCCAGAAGCCTCTGTCCATTTTCATTGATTTTTCCTCTTCCAAAGAGTCCAAGGCATGTAGGCCAGGCTTCGTGGTCACTCCCCACCCTAGCATTAAAATCTCCTAGGAGATAGATTGCCTCGTCTTTGTGGATGCTGGCTATTGCCTGGTCTAACGCTCCATAGAACTGGTCATTATCTTCCTAATGGTTGGGGCATACACACTATAAATGTTTGCTGGGCCCACAGCTGTTTTGACTCGTAGAGTGAGGATTCTCTCCGTGCCTGATGACGGGGCTTCAATGAATGGTAGAAGCGTGTTCTTAACAGCGAAACCTACACCATGCTGTCTAGGTTCGTCTTTTGGTCTGCCTTGCCAAAAGAAGGTGTAATTGGCCTCTTTGAGTGAACCGTTTTCTGGGAGCCTGGTCTCATGAAGGCATGCGATGTCAATCTTTAGCCTTTTGAGTTCTCTGTCAATTATTCCCGTCTTCCGTGTGTCGTTTATTGACTGCAGGTCATCAGTGATGGCTGGACACATAGTCCTCACGTTCCAGCTAGCGATTCGAAGAGCTGGAGTCTTCTTTTTCTTTTTTGTGTTTCTTGGTGGAGGGCTTAGTGGCCCACTTGTTGAGTGGTACTCTAATCTCCGCCTTAGGAGCTCCATTTCCTGATTTTCTGTCGGGGTTTACTCCCCTAGCCTTTCCCCGTGTGGGTCTAGCCGCAAGGCAGCGGAGGTTTAGAGTAAGAGTTTCCCTCTCCTAGATGAGCTACCAGCCGGGGTTAACGAGTCTCATCTACCCAAAGTTACTGGTTTTGAGGCGCCAGTTGACCGCCTTCATCCCTTCTCCTGTTAGTAGAAACATGGTCCGCCGGGCTTTTGTGTGAGCCACGCGTGAAGGCCAGGAGCTGGATTTTGGTTGACAGAGGCATTGAGAGACGCAAGCCTTTTAGGGCATTTCTAGAGGACTGGATGCTTATCTTCCACCCCCATTCTGGCAATGACAACCTTGGACCACAAAACGATGACATAATATTGCATCAAACTGAACAAGTACAAATTAATCCCGTTACCAGCATACTGCAGGAACCACAAAACATAGAGAAGATTGAACCACCATTTCTGATGAGCGAGGTTGAAAAGGGGGTAAGTTGCCTGACATTCCGACATCATGGAGAAGCAGAAGGAACCAAAGCCCAAAAGAAAACTGTTAGAAGATATTAGGAAATAAGGTATGGCCAAATGAAAGCAACCTTTCGCAATTCATACAACCTAAAAAAGGCAATATGAAATAAATACCAGAACTATAGAACAATTAGTCTTACGAGTCAGCCTAACAATGTAATGCTAAAAATTATCCTCATCAGATTAAAGAAAACAACCGTGGAATTACTGCCAGATTAGCAGGTTAGGTTTTTAGACCAAGCAAAAGCACATTCAAGTGAATCATCAATTATCTCTTTCTTATAGAAAAAACCTCAAAATCTTCAACACAAACGGGAACTCAATCATAACTTCATAGACTTCAAGAAAGATTTTAATCAAGTACGGCACGAGGAACTTTTGTGATTTATGAGAAGATTCAAACTTGGACATGTGCTGGATAAAGTGATAGAAGGACTTTACCATCAGACAAGCAGTGCCGTCCTATTTAAAATCTGTGTAGGGGAATCCTTCACGATGCCTATAGGAGTCCGCAGGGCTCAATTCTCTCACCTGTCCTGTTCAATATTCTTCTTTAAAAAATCAAGAAAGAAGCAATCAGCTATCACCAAAAATCCATGTTATCTAACATTTTTTTGTTGATAAAGATCTTTTGCCATGGAACACTAAAAAACTACTGGAGTACACTGACAAACTTGCAGACAAATCAGGGAAATATGGAATGAAAATCCGTTCAGAGAGGAGCAATACATATGTTAACACCCCATTTTGCATACATCATAATGAGTTTTTAAAAATTTGGAAGACTACATAACTTTAAACTCTTTGTAGCCATTATATCTAAAGATGGTACCTGTTTAGCTGTATTTCGAGCTATAATTAGGTCTGAAATGGCAGCTCAGGTCTTTACAGAGCTATCGTTAAAACTATGGTTCTTTATGGATGTGAGACCGTGACACTACTGGCAACCACTGAATGCAAGATGCAGTCATTTGAAAAGGAATGCATGCGAAAAATTATCCAGATTTCTTATCTAGAACACACGACCAATGTTTAACGACTTTGAATGAATTATTGGCCACCGTCTAGAGACAGGCAAATGTGGAGATCGTTGTCTGCTGGTGTGTCCAAGTGCTCCCCACCCCCAACGACCGCAACGGTCATGGAACTGATGATAGTGATTATATAAAAATATTTTTAAAAAAGTTTTAAAGATACCACGTTTTGTGAACTAAGAAGAAGAAAATAAATTTTTTCTTGGGCTATGTTGGAACTTCC
>MUZC01002003.1:0-12167 GCA_002072015.1 Radix auricularia | reverse complement strand
GGAAGTTCCAACATAGCCCAAGAAAAAATTTATTTTCTTCTTCTTAGTTCACAAAACGTGGTATCTTTAAAACTTTTTTAAAAATATTTTTATTTTATACTTTTTAGTTCAAATGAAAAACGTGGTGTTTTAAAAAGCTTTTTTATATATATATTATTAATCTAAGCTATTATATTTAGAGTGTTATAGTTACTTCCCTTTGTTGTTGTATTTCCTTGGTTGTCTCCCTCACACACAAGAAATCATTGACATTTGATTAGTTATTCCATATAAGGAAAAATAGAATTTAATTCTACTATAATTAAGTAGAATTGAGTACTATAATTAATGAAATATTAAATTGTCATGTGAATCAAGTATGCATGCAAAATTTCATCAAAATTGGATGATCAGAAGTGGTTCAAAAAAGGAATTCAATTTTTGCCCCGGAAAGACAGACAAGAAAGCAAACTAAGAAAAACGTGGTAAAAAGAAAGGCCAAGCTCAATATAAAAAGCGTACACGAAAAGTGCGATACGTACATAAAGATTTTTGAAAGTGCAACTGACATTAAAAGACTTTTGAAAAAGAACCCTCAAAATAAATTCTTGCAACAAATACTGCACCAAAAAAACAAAACAAAAAAACAATATGCTGAAATTAAATTCGTGCAATTTTGGAAATGTGATTCAACTGTTCTCTCTTTGTCTCTACATTTTATCATTCTTAAATTTACGTCTTTCAGGCAAACGGGATAATTAAAAAAAAAAAAAAATAAATCAATTTGAAGGTTAAAACAAACCTTACAGAAAAATTTGGTCATTGTCCGTATTTTGTTTTTTCGTGACAGTAGAATTAAGAATTGATATTGAAAAATACTAATTTGTATTATTAAATACATATTAATAGTAATTAATTTTTATTAAATTTAATAGCCTGTAATATTTTAGAGTCCTTTGGGCGCGAAATTGTTTGTGAGTGGGTGCTTGGTGGGGGTGTAGGAAGGCCATATTTTGCCAGATGACGATCAAACGGACTGACAATCGCTTTGGGAGACTTCAGATCTATAGATCTGCGTAGCTGAAAAGGGACAGGCATGTTACAGGTAAACTTGGGGGAAAGTGCCGTGTGTACAGATTTTGATGCTGCGAGATTAGTGATCAAAGTGACTGACCATCGCAGGGGGGGGGACACATCGGGTTTAATGGTTTTGCGAAGATGAAAGTGGACAAGGAAACTTATCGAGGTCAGGTCCGTCTCCATGACAGTCTTATAGACAATCGAGGTCGGCTGAAGAATTTATATCGACATTGAGGAGCGTTAAGTAGTGGAAGGATTTAGGGACTGCACTACTTTTGAACGGAGGGGGGAACAGTGGGTAGGGGGTGTAGCGGAGAGAGACGGTCAGAATGACGACAGCAGCAGAGTCGAATGGTTGGAGAGAAAGAGAAAGTCGAAGAGTGAGTGAAGTTAGAATAGAGCGGATCTGGCAGTCAAAACAGTGATAGTTTTTTTTTTAATCCGTAAAAAGACTCAGTTTTTGGCTATAATTGCTACATTTACGAGGCATAACTAAAAGTATGTTCATTATAATACGCATCGCACGACAAACCAAAAAAAATCAAAATGTTAGTTATGTCTCATATAAAAGACTTAAAGTATATAAAAAAAAACTACTACAGTTTGCAAGCTAATTTTCATCTAAATTAAATCCCAGGAAAAGGGTTATAAAAACATGTTCAATATAATGCGAACTACGTGATAGATTAGCTTAACATTTACTGACTGGAAATATATTATTACAAAGTATCGTCAATATAATACGCAACACGCGACAGCAACATAAAAAAGGATGTTCAATATAATTCACACCACAAAACTGTAGCACAGGGTATTGAAACATTTAAGGTTAAGTGCTTTAAAAAAAATTGCCTCGATTCAAAAACAAGGTTCCATTTATAAAAAATTAATTTAATCTTTGGATATTTCCGCATGATTTTCTGGGCCGAAAATGTAACTCTGTAGCGGGCCGCTTGAGGCCCGTGGGCCATTGTTTGCCCACACCTTTTCTAGCACAAAAATAATGATGCTAAATATAAATAAATTGATATAATCTTAAAATTCATTAATTTAATTAAAACACAGTCGATCCGTCTGAAAGTTTAATAGCCACCCAAAGGTGTCGGCATGCTGTAGACTTCTGGGACCAAGTGCAAACCCACGCCCTTTCCTTTCACTTGTGTTTTTTTTTTGTTCGTTAACATGTGTTAGCAGAAAAATATATTTTAATAAGACGCACAAAGTTTTTAGTATTTAAAGTTAATGAATTTAAATAGTTACTAACGTCGCCTAGAGGACAATACATTTTCAAGCTGCTTGAACCTTGTGACCCGCCGGAAAGTTACGTCATTGTTGATATTTTGTTTGATTGTTCAGTTGATTGTAGTTTTAGTTTATAAATATAGTTAATACAATTACAGCTGTGGCGAGATCCGCTTATGTAAGACTCGCTGAGTTATTCCACACCAATGACGCATAAAAGATGAGAGCGCACCTGCGGTTAGCTCGATCTTCGGTCAGCTCGATCTTCGGTCAGCTCGATCTTCGGTCCGCTCGACCTTCGGTCAGCTCGATCTTCGATCAGCTCGATCCTCGGTCAGCTTGATCTTCGGTCAGCTCGATCTTCGGTCAGCTCAATCTTCGGTCAGCTCAATCTTCGGTCAGCTCGACATTCACTCTTCTCGAATTTCCAACAAGTCGACCTTCCGACAGATCTGCCGTTAACGCAAATAACCTTATGCATTAAGCGGCTATTGTTCCCTTAGACAAAAATCAAAAAGAAAAAAAAAAGCTTATTCAGTCTCTTTCATCCAACCCACGCCAGAATATAATCATGTGTTGATAAGTGATTGAGCTCGGGTGACAGGAAGAATTTAATTATGAGTAAGCCGCCAGGGATCAGGGCATGGAAAGAGTCATTAACTTCCAAATTTGCATTTCTAAAATCATATTGGTTTTATTTATTTTATTTTTTGCTAGTACGGGTGAACTGGATTCATTTTTCTGCAATTTGGCTGGATCCGGACTTGCCGGAATTTTTAAATGAAATCCAAAGGGAGGCCGGAGTTGGATTTCCAAATAAAAAAACAAAATATAGTTTTAAGTCACTTGACTTAGGTGAGTGAAGTCACTCGACTGTTCATTACTCTAGACATGACTATGATAACATATACCCGAAATTTAGTTTTCAAATTGTTAAAGGTTGGCGAATTTTTGGCAGCTCAGTTAAAGCTCGCAAAATCAATGACAGTTTGCAGTTAATGCTTGCATTGTTAACTGAATGGTAGCAACTGTATCACTCACACTCTTGAGTATCGCGCTGTTTGCTTGTATTAATACATGTTACGTTTGATACATGCAAAAAGTTCCCGCTTAGATTCGTTGGTACGTGCGCAAAGCAAAAATCTCGTGTGCAAAATTGCTCAGAAACCATTTTCTGTGCTATGGTAATCAAAATTTACAGTGCGGAATTTCTTAAATGCATCGCGGCGTCAGTCAAATATATGCGCAGCCGTGGAGATGCACAGTTTAAGTGAAACGTTGTTCAGCATAATGTGAGATTTTGACTCAAACGGGCCGTCCATAAATGATGTCACGCACCCAGGGAGAGTAAGGTCTCACAGTTTTGATGATGTGTTACCAGGAGGAGGGTTAGTCGTTGTTTTTACCAGCTGTGACGTCACAACAAGGCACACAACTTGAAATAAAAGTACCACTTAAATATTTGAATGCTAACAATTAACTTTTAATGACTTCTTTAATGGCTTTTGACAATGTTACCATATAAGAATGCAGTCTTAAACGTAACTAAAAACATACTTAAATGACGTAAGTAGATTTAAACATGGTTCATTTTCAAATAAGAAATAAGAATTTCATTGGGGGTTAGGGGAGGGGGGAAATTTTATGACTTCATATTTGAGGGGCAGGCAAACTTTTTGTGACAACGTGTGACGAGGGGGATCGGAAAAAATCACGTGCCCTCCCTTATGGACGACCCTATAAAGTTCTAGTAAGTGGTTCGTATTTTAAAAAAAGGTCGCCTAACAAGCAAAATATTTCGCTACTAGCAGAACATATACAAATTTAGACTGATACGAAAGCAGACACATAATGACGTACCAGTGTATTAAATACCAAAAAAAAAGCATGAAGTAACGCGGAAACTAGGTTTTCAATTATCGTTGAGAACCCACGCAACGCTAAATTAGAACACCAATGATCATTATCATTTCTGCCTAAATTTTTATTATTTAATCGCATATTTTTTACAAAAAAGATATAAGTTTGTGTCACTTCCTTTGTTACCGTGGTGTTTTATGTGAAGTTTTGAAAAAAGATCGAGCTAGGCCAAAAATTCTATAATTTTTTTCAACTTTTAAAATAAATTTTTAACTAATCTACTTGTGACAGTCAATTCATTTTCAATAAAAAATGTTTGTAATAAGTAAGTAATGTTGTAAGTTAGAATGCTATTGTCTTCTGAAATTTTGCTGCCATTATCTTTAAAAGTAAAAACAGTTATTGGCAAAAGGGTTGAAACGTATTTCATAAAATGGGTAGTACGATGTAAATATATATATATATATATATGTATCGTTAACCTAAATATAAAAAGCTTTCAAAAATCACAAAAAAATATAAACAAATATAAACAAATATATTGATAAAGAAATGATAAATTTATTTCTGTTCCATACAGAGAGATGAAATTTGTGTTTTTAGAAATCTTTACTTACAGCTAACCCTTAAAAATGAAATATGCTTTAGAGTTTTATGTGAATATATACATTTCTTTGCAAAGAACCTACAAGGTGAGTTGAGATACCATCTTTCTAATTTAGTTGTTACTTATACCAAATTTTGAATAATTAACTATAAAGTTATCATTATTTACCAAACAGATCAAAGTAGAACATAACATTAATCGACGCCATTCTGGTTCTCACAAGTGATGGGAAAAGAAACACAGGAAGACGTGGGGAAAAGAATTTAAAAACCAAAAATGTAATTGCTCAATTTTTTCAACACAACGATTCTCCTAAACCTTGTGGGACGTGGTGGTCGAGAGGTAGCGCTCTCGACTGTCATACCGATGGTCACGGGTTCGAATCCACACGAAGATGAGGATTTGTTCTCGCGGCCTGAAGAGTCCCCGAGTCACCCAGCTCCGAATGGGTACTTAACTAGACAATAGTTAGGCGGCTGGGGTAATGCGTGGAACCCCTATAGCCGTGGCCTGTGACCGCTGCATCACTTGCCAACAGATCATCTCTCATGGTCTGTGGACGCAATTATCTTCTGCATAGAAGGAGCGTCTGTATATCTAAGATAAACCTAATACCTATGCTAAATCTGAAGATCTTTACTTTCCATCAACATTCTGGCCTGAATATCTAAAAAAAAGATTTTGAAGGTGTTGAAACCTAAATTCCAACATGGCATAGAATATAATGCCTTCATGCTTTGAGAGCCAAGGTCTTCGCTGGACAACGGTTTTTTAGAGTAGGATTTTGGAGGATGTTGTTACACTGGACAATATGCTGTTGGTACGACCATTGGCGTGTACATAGTAAATCAACATTTTATTGATAACCCATTTAAGAATAAATATTATTTTTCATTTAATATCTTCCATACTTTCACTTAAATCACCTAAAAAACGCAATACAAGTGGCACGTTAAACACAATACTTAAAACATTTAATCCCAAACTTTAGTTTAGGGTGGATTTGAGTTGGAGGATAACTGCTTTTAGGTCAACGAAATTTAGCGGAGTCAGCGAACTGATCTTTTAATTGCTAGCAGTAACAGTAATTCCATTCCTGGCGTAATTATGCTATGAAAGTTGAAAGTGATATTATATTGTCTAAAGAATGCGGAGGGTACGCCAATAATTTGTCATCGGTTATGTCCATTGTATTCACTTACAGGTTTTATCTTTCATGGGACACGACTATTACAAAGCAAGTTACGACCAAATAGCAGGTTACATTAAGAAAGTGTAACAGCTTGTAAAAACCTGTTGACCACACCAGTCTGATAATATAAATGAACTGAGGTAAACGTAAGTGACAGCACCTTACATTGACCACAGCAATATAACTCTACACTTACCTCAGCAATATCACTCTACACAGACCTCAGCCATATCACTCTACACGGACCTCAGCAATAGTTTTTCATTCAGGTAAACTCTTCTTTATCCAAAATGGTTTCTGTGCAATTTCCACACGAGAATTTTTACATTACACACGTACCAACGATCATTAGAGGGAAAATTGACATCAGATGCGTAGCATGCATTAATGAATGCAAACATGATGCTAAAAAGTGTGAACGCGGCAGTTACTACCACTTGGCAAACAATGTGCTCAATAACAATAAACTGTTATATTTTTGAAAGTTGTAACTGAGCTGTCGATTCCACAATAAAAAAAAGAAAAAGTAAAACACTAAAATCTGAAACTTAAAACGAAAAATTAAAATTTCAAAATATACAATATGTGCTTATGTAATGTGTTTTATCTTAAACTTATGTTACATAATATAAATTTATCTAATGTAATTATTTTACAATTCAATGATTAAATATAGGTAAATGTCATCATGGTAATGTCTATAGTAATGAACTTCTGTAATAAAAATTCGAGTGACTCCATTCCCCTAATTTAAGTTATTAAGTACAATATTTTGTTTTTTATTTGTAAATCCGCCTACGGCATCCTGTTGGATCTCACTTCATAAATGAAACCGGTCCGGCTCCTGCTGGATTTTAAAAAAAAAAAAATCCTATACACCCTCACTTGCAATGACCCCGCATCTCTTTTGAATGCCCTGATCCACGGAGACACTCATCAAATTATTCCTGTCGACCAGGCTCCAAAAAGGTTGGCTTTAGAGTGAGTATATACGGTAATTTATCTGCATCTTAATAATTCTAGTACATGTGTAAGCACGCGACTGCTTTTAATGGGTGATTTTATTATCGATAACACTAATGAATTCATCAGTGCTAAATCAATTTGGTATCGATAAAGATATTATTATTTTTGTTACATTTCTAGAAAATCTCCCCAGACTGACGATGTCGATCAATTGCCTGAGAATTCTCTTTTTGTCCTGTGTCCTGCTAATTGTCCTGGTTAAAAGCGAGAAATCTGGCCAGTTGGAGGAAAAAGAAATTAATTCCGACCAGACCCAATTAGCTGAGAGATTCATCAACATGGTAAAAAATCTAATAAACATTAAACTTTACTTGATAAAAATAGAAAAAAATAATAAATTAATCCCCGGGTAAACTTTTTAAATATAAAAACTTTAACAAAACATTTGTAAACATGTTGAAATGCGCTAACAAAAATTATTTGGAAGTTTTAAAGAGCGCTCCTGGAATATATATAATCATAAAGAACTTTTTTACTTCGAGTTGTAAAAAGAATTTACTCTACTTTCCTTGAACGTTGATAGAATATTTATGTAGCATGCTAACCATCTGCAAACATACAAACCCTTTTACTACACCGAAAATATCAGTGTTTAGTTTTATATAAACAATGCTGTTCTAGATCTGCGAGAGTAATTTCCTCTCAACTTGTTAAACGCTTCGTTTTGACGATTGTAAACCAATCAGAACAACATTTGCACACAAAAAAAGGAATTTGTTTGCGCGCGTGTGTGTGTGTGTGTGTGTGTGTGTGTGTGTGTGTGTGTGTGTGTGTGTGTGCGTCATAAACGCATGGTTTTATGGTGTTCTAATGCTTCCATTTAAAGTTTCTCGGGTCATGGTAGACTTGGTGGCGCCAATCTCCTCTCATATTCAGCTGAGGATTTTTATTAATCAACACGTTTTTTTGTGTGACTTAACGTGCGATAGATCCCACGCACATCGGCTTGTGAGGCAAGAGCACTATCGAATTCTTTATCCAACCTAATTTTGAATTTTCTCCATGTTATTTAAAATTAGTTATTAAAAACGGGAAGAAGACATAACAAACTATTAACTTTTCTTAATATTTCAGGGAGATTTAGAAAAAAGACCTTTTGTTAAAAAAGTCAAGCCTGTAAGTGGGACGAAGACAAACACCTGAGTGTAAGTTAATAGATTCCATTGATATAAGAGATAGTATTGGGGTATTATTAGAATTAGATATTCTGGTATTGTTACGGGGCCATGAGGGCCATGTTAGGATGACATATACTGGTATTGTAAAAGGGAATGTTAGGACGAGATACTCTTGTATTGTTACGGGGCAATGATAGGATGAGATATACTGGTATTGTAACAAGGGAATGTTAGGATGAGATATACTGGTATTGTAACAAGGGAATGTTATGATGAGATATACTGGTATTGTAACAGGGGAATGTTAGGATAAAATTCTCTGGTATTGTAACGGGGGAATGTTACGATGAGATATACAGGTATTGTAACGGGGGATTGTTAGGATGAGATTTCTGGCTTTGTAACGGGGTAATGTATGTAAGCCTCAAGACTATTATCTCAAGATAAATTTAGTCAATAAATTTATATAAAAATAAACAACTTAAAGTCTTTAATGAACGAATGGAAGCAAAACCTCTGACGTATTGCAATCGTGTGTAAAAAAATTAATGTTTCCAATGAGCTACATTATATTATAATAAGATGCGTCAAAGATATTACACGAGAAAATGGGCTGCTGATACGTCACTTGACTTATTCATAGTTCAGTGGCGTAACCGGGAATGTGCCATGGAAATATCATGGGGAAAAAAATGCTCTTATTTGTACGAAAAACTTCATAATCCAACACATTTTTTTTCCAAATTCTCTTAGTTTCAAACCTTCACATGAATTGAAAAATTACATAACTTTATGAATTATACAAATTTCTTCACAACTTTTTTTCTATTTCAAAAAATAACTACATATTTTGTTAATCACCAAAGCTTTGCTCTCTAGTTATTCGACTGAATTTTAAATACAGATGTCAAGATCTCCACTTAAAAATTGTATCAAAAGTCAAATATTTTTCACTTATTCCATTATTTGCTTTGTGGTAGCCTCTGCGAATTATTTATATCACCATATGTTTGTCAATTTTTTTATATTTTTTATATATTTTTTTAGTGCCATAACCTCTTTTTATCGAGGTCGTAGAGGATTCTAATGTTTCCATTAGAATATTCTCGGGCTTAATAGACACTGGCGGCGCCCATCCCTCTCCAGGTCAGCGGGGGACTTTCTAAGCGTTAGTCATTGCACAACATTTTTATGGTGGCTTTTCGTGGGCTTGTGAGGCTAGCGCACTATTGACTTCGCTACCCAGCCGCCAATATTAAAGATAATTAAATTAATAAAATACATTTTACAAATTATTATTTTTTTATTAGAAAAGAGAAATATGTTATTCTATTTTGCAAAGTTCAAGCGTCTGTTCATGTGTTTAGCTTGTAATCTACTTCCATCAGTTTTATATAACTTTTAAAATAACCTACAATCGGCTTCATTGTAAATTAACTATTTTTAGTACCGAATCCTTTTAATGCCTTGACTGTATATAAAAGACAATTGTTTTAATAGTGTGTGGACATGCGTTCTAATGTACGAAAATTAGTTGCAGAGTTCGTTTCATTTGGATCCTCAAGTAAATAAAGTTGGGTCATTGAACAGATTGAGCAAAGTACTAATTTGATATTGTTATTTATGGCTATAAGTTATTCTAGAACATCTGTATTGCTTTTTAGCCATGAAGAAGTATTAGCAATTATTGGCTTCTTCAGTCCATTATTGCAAGGTCATCAGCTTTAAACTCTAAAAATATCATTTCAGAAATGTTTTTAGCAGATTCACTGTTTGCTGCAATGGAATCTTTAAAATAGTCTACAACTTTCTCTTTCTGAATTTCAAACTACACATATCAAACCGGACTTGTATGTGCAATATCTGGAATGTTATCGGATACTATGGAATAATAGTCGGTTTCTTGTGTTATTAAGATAATTTTTTTGTGAACATTATCTCCTAAAGTTGAAATGAGATCATTTTCATTGAGGTTTAATTTTTTAAAATTCAATGGAAAACGTCGTAAACAAGGTAAGGGTTTTGTTACGTCCGGTCAGGCTAACCCTTACCTTGTTTAT
The DNA here is from genome assembly GCA_002072015.1 of Radix auricularia. Lineage (NCBI taxonomy): Eukaryota > Metazoa > Mollusca > Gastropoda > Lymnaeidae > Radix > Radix auricularia. Next base: position 2,003 of record MUZC01002003.1, on the reverse strand, counting down.
TTCTTTTCCATTGAATTTTGTATAAGCCTGATTGCAGTCCTACCCCTCATTTTGTTTAATTTTTTAAATCACGTTTCATTCGATGTCATCAAAGCCTTGCATCGTAATTTGCTAGCATCAGTTCCAGACCTTGCCTACACAGTCGGACCTCTCTAAGTCGAAAACTTCACTATATTGAGTTACTTGATAGGTCCGTCAAATGTCTGCGCCTATTACACCATTTTAATGAACACGAAAACTCCGTAGGTCGATTTCGTCTTAGAGAGGTCAAATTGTGATTGTATTATTAGTCTTCTTCCTGTGACCGAAAAAGCTAAATTGTATTTTACCCGGTTTTAATACTGTCAAAAATTCTAAAATAAAATTGTTTTGTTTTTATTAACTACTTATTGTTTTTTGTTGTCCGGTTTCTGCGGTTTCTGAGTAACACATCATTTTCAAGTTCTAATAATACTTAAGCTGTTTTTTTTCAGTTCAGTCACAAAAACAATAGATTAAAAATGTTACCACGAATTTTCTTTTAGGCTGACGTCCATTGGGTGGATAAGTAGCTGCCATATACGTCAACAAAGTTTATTGGAGTCTGCTCGCTGATTGGTTCATGACGTGTCACTAGTATCGTCTGCTGTTGTATCTTACATCCCTTCAATCTTTAAAAATAATTTTAAATAACTTACATTTAAAATTCACATAATTTTAAAAAAACATTAAATAAAATATATATTGAAAAGTTTTCGAGTTCATTCTTTTACTAAAGATGTAAGGTTTTGTTTGATTCATAAGGGATGTTTAAATAAATGAACACAGATTCATTGAATTTTCAAAAGTTAAATTAACTTAGAGAATAACAAAAACAGTAATGAAAAATATCATAATTATCATTTGCTGTGGAACCAACATTGTATGCCTTTAAAAGAGAAATTTTAATTTAAAAGGAACTAATCAATACAAGTGCCCAACATTTGGAAATTGATAAAAAAAATTAAAGTTAAAAACAAGAAATTAAAAATTATTATTCGTTTAGTATTTAAACAAATTTTCCATCATAGAATTTCCTTTTTTTTTATTTAAGGGAAATCATTCTAAGAGTCACACCAAGAATTTGTCCATATTAAGAGCATCGCGCAACATTAGCATTCAAAAAGTGAGAATACCATATCTTTCTAGATTACATTAAACAAGAGGCATAACTGGGGGAGGGGGGTCCACCCCGGGCGGCCTTATTTAGAGGGCGAAATTTGTGGGCATTTGAAAAGGAATGGTCTTTCCGACTATCGCCTTTTTTCTTTGAAGGGGTAAAACCAAGATGAAACAAAATTATTCTCAATTCCGTGTTTTAATTAACGGATTCGTGCAAAATTTCTTTCATTACATTGTGGATTGTTATTACTAACGCAAAACTGTTCTATCATTTAAAATCACTCAAAATCAATTTGTTAAAAAAATTAAGTGGTATACGTCACAGATGGCGTCTTTAGCAAGAAAACTGCACAAAAATTTACTCCGTTTGATATTCACAAACTAAAAGACCCGGAATCGAGTGGATATTACACACCAAGGCGTGTGGCAAGTTCGTAGCATTCACGACTATCCACCAAAATGTAGTAATCTTGGCTAATGATTTGAACATATACTAACTTAGACTGCAGAAGAAGGCATAGGAAAGCAATTGCGCACGAAACAGGGGATATTTATAGGTTAATTAATACAAAGATCAGAACTGATATGAGGCAGTTAAACAGACTTTAGATAGATAACCAGTGCCGTACTGTGGGATATAGCAGTCAGAATTAAATATAAAACGTATGAGAGATTAAGAAATCTTACAAAAACTCATCAGGTGACATCTACGATAGTTAAGGACAGAAAAGGCCAGCTTCTTACTGATAACACAGAGATATTAAGACGATGACATAATATTGCATCAAACTGAACAATTACAAAATTAATCCCGTTACAAGCATACTGCAGGAACCACAAAACATAGAGAAGGTTGAACCACC
>MUZC01002001.1:3947-14221 GCA_002072015.1 Radix auricularia | reverse complement strand
TTAATTTTGCACTAATTTCTAATTGCAATAAAGAAAATTTAAAGAGATTAGTTGTCTATTATACATTGTTATGTAACAATCTGAAAAAAATCTGAAAGGATAAAACTGCTAATTAATCTTATCTTCTTATCTTAGATATACAGACGCTCCTTCTATGCAGAAGATAATTGCGTCCACGGATGTTCTGTTGGCATGTGATGCAGTGGTCACAGGCTACGGCTATAGGGGTTCCACGCATTACCCCAGCCGCCTAACTATTGTCTAGTTAGGTACCCATTCGGAGCTGGGTGACTCGGGGACTCCTCAGGCCCCGAGAAGAAATCCTCACCTTCGTGTGGATTCGAACTCGTGACCATCAGTATGACAGTCGAGAGTGCTTCCTCTCGACCACCACGTCCCACAATAGCAACTTGAAGTTACATAGTTTTCGTAATCCTCTCGATCAATCGATTAATTGGAATACAACTTTTTGATGAGGTTGTCTTTTATTGTATGAAGAATTATTTATCCTTGCCCTAAATACCAAATGTTATAGCATTTCTTGACTTAACAACGTGAGCACTTAAATTTTTTGTGCGATACAATAGAAGATTCTGCTTACTTATGTTTAAGAATTTCTCATATACAAAATTATAATGATGATTATAAGTGTAAACTAAGTAAAAAATGTGTTAATGTGTGGAATTAAAAAAAAAGATTGAAACTGTCAGTTTAAAACAGTATAATTTAGAATAATTGTTGTTTGGGACTTTAACATGCATTTCGATTACATATTTACGTATATATAAATTATAAAAACTATTTGGATCAGTTCACAATATTAAAAATAAATATAAAAATTGTCCTGATCCGTCAACCTTTAGTTTCATCACACTTAATTATCACACCTTTCAAAACTCTCTGTGATAGCTTCGTGTGAGAGGACAAGCACTTTGACCAGCACCCTGCCTACAGAAACAACTTACTCAAGTGTTGATCGCAGAGACTCCACTACGACTTACACTGAGCCCACCACACAAGGTTCAGGGTTTCAAGCAAACAGCAGAGTAAAGGTTCTCTATATTACAGTGATTCTTGTCTTGATTGAAGCGTACGGCTGGTAGATTCTCTCTCTTCACATGGGACGAATTTGATCAGCAAAGCGATTGTAAAAATTATGTCTTCATTTTGTTTTTATTTATTTCTCTTCATTACATATAATATGCTAATGTATTTACTTGAATTATTTAATAATCTTTTCTTTTACAAGAAATTCATTTACTGATTCTAGCAAATTTCAGAAGGACTCCATTGATAAAATACTTAATTAAAAAATATTTAACTATGATTTTATATTTCCTTTTAAATATTAAAAATAGCAAGCTTGTTAATTTATTTTTATTCAAACCAAATTTCAATTTTGCATTGCTTATTAATATATTTAATTAACATCTAATTTTAAAAAAACTTGTGAAATATCATCACAGAGCAATTAGTTACACATTGGCGCACAAAATAGTGGTTTTGAATGGCGAAAGAGAATTTTGAAATAAATAAATACAATTCTTGAAAATAGAAAAGCGCTTCAGAAAATAATTACCAAACAAGAGCAGGCAGTCCAGCAATTTGTATGTTTATAAATTTCATTAATTAAGTCAACATTTTACCAAGAGACTTTCAAAAGCAGTATTATAATATAGTATTATTAGTAAATAACTTCAATTATAAATAAAATCCTTTTAGTTATGTTAAGTAGCACGTCTTATCAGCAATAGTATCATTTAAGTAATTTAAAGACCCTACATATTTTTGGTAGCATTTATTATACTATTTTCAAATATGTTTTATTCCATTAGATCAATAAATTCATTAGTCGCTAAACAAGTCTGTGATCTATTGCTTTTGTCGCACGTATTTTTTTTTTTTTTTTTTTCCTGAATTATACTTACCAGATACCAGTTAAACAATGTTACGAAGATACTCATAAATCAATAAACATATTAGTAATCTTATTTTTAGTCCACTTAAGATTGATTTACTATTGTTTCAAATTCATTTAAGGTCGGTCCAAACGTCAATCTTTGCTCGCAAACATTTTTTCAAGCATCACTTGAACGCAATTTTTTTAAGCTAAAGTAAATTTAATAAGTTAGTAGTAAAAATTAGTCAAGTGAGTTGACTTTACAACTGATCTTAATTTCAATGGCTGCCCCTTTCTTCTAGTTTAGACAAATTATTATTTATCAGCTCTACTTAATTGTAGACAAAACAGGGATAATTATCTATTTTCACTGTTACAGACGCTCTTTCTATACAGTAGGTTATTGAGTCCTAAGCTTATACATGGTTTGTATTTAGTCCTGCATTCTTTTTAGAGTTTTAAATGATGATTAATTGTTGGCTTTTTCTTTTTTCTTCAGGCTACCAAAGCCACGCCCGAATTGCATACATAACAAGAAAGGTGTATCTATCCTTATGTCTATCTAAGGGTTGTATTAAGTTATCTTTGTGTTGTGTTTCTAAAGTAGAATTTTGTATTTTTACTACTTTACTCTTGGCACATCTATCCTCAAGTGCTTCAAGATTTAATGACTTAAATATTGGTGTTATTCTTGTCAGATTTGAGTATTCTCCAATAATGAATAAACAATCTCTTTTTTGAAATTGTTCTAGTTCATCAATGTTTTCTTTGGTAGATAGGTCCCATACAGGAGATGCATATTCTAGTAAATATCTCACCAAAGTGAGGTAGCGTTTTTTTAAAAAAAATATTGATTAAACTTTTTTCAGAAAATCTCTAAGAAAATGAATTTTTTTTTTTTTGTAAATACTAAATTGAATTCTTTGTGTGGGCCTAAGAAGAGTCCACAATACTCATTTTGTTTATTCCTGAAATAAGCTCCTGTGTCTTGTAATCGTGAGAGACTTTAAACAATAATACAATAACTACCGGTAAAACTTCCTTCCCTTCCGTGGTACATACATTGTGATAGGAGCACTGCTCATCTTTTACAAACACTTTCAAACGCACATCGCTAAATCACAGGTTTGTTTTTAAATAAATAAAATATATGTTATTAAATGTTTTAAAGGCCTTTGTTGGCACAAGGGCTTAGAAGTATTTACTTATACTTATATCATTTTGTTGTTGGTGTTGTTGAGCCTTCGCTTCCATGAGGGACATCCACTGATCATCGTCGGCGTCTGTGTTTCCTCCAAGACCGGTCTAAGGGCATAGGCCACCTACGAGAAACCTCCAGTCATATATATCCTAGTTTCTTTACGATCTTTCCATGCTCTTGAAGTCTGCTTCCAATTCTCGGCGACACCTGTTTCTTGGACGGCCTCTTTTCCGCTTAACCCGTGGGATCCATTTACCTTGTTGTATTTGAAGCAGGTTTTCTTAGTATATGACCGTCCCACCTTCATTGAATCTCTTCCTCAATGGGCTTCTGTTTTTTTCCGCTGCCACAGTTCCCGGTTGCTGACTTTGTCCGGCCAGTGAATTCTGGGAATCCTTCTTAGACAATTGTTGATGAAGGACTGGATTCTGGTCAGATTTATCCGGCATCCTTCCGTCTCGCGAGACGATGGTGCATCACCGTTGGGTTGGGTTGCATTTCCTCGAGTGACTGTGCAGTCCTATCCTTGAGTGACAGTCTTTGCCACAGTTTTTACACACGAGTTCTGTGCTTCCAAATGTTTTGGCCTTTCTCCTAGCTCTTCTGTCTGCAGCCTCCTCCATTCTTCGCTCCTCGGCTACTATGACGCCCTCTTTGACAACTGTGCGCCACGTAGATTTACTGCCGTTAATATACATGTTTCGGATCCATATAGCAGCAGAGGTTTCACCATATCATTAAAAATCCTCTTTTTTAACTTGCTGCCTAAGGTGTTTGAGACTCAAGCATCATCAAGTTGCTGGAAGGGTGCTCTTGCTTTTCCGATCCTTATCTTGAAGTAAGCATCTGTACCACCTTGTTTATCTACCACGCCTTCCAAGGTAAACAAAACTTTCCAGCTTTTCAAGGGCTTCTCTCTTAAGCATGATTGGGTGATTTCCGTCCTGGTGGCATTTACCTTGAGGATTTTACTCTTCCCTATGTGTATGTTGAGACCTATGCTAGCAGAATAGGCTGCGACAATGTTTTTTGTTCTCCTGCATCTGTTGTTGGGTATGTGCGTTATATCATTTTATGCCATGCATATTTTATATTTACGAATAGACAACACATCCAAATTAAACAAACTAAACATGATGATGATGTTTACAAATTTTATGTCCGTGTAATACAAACATAATTGAAGAATTATTTGTAGTATTTGTAATAAATTTTTTACTAGAAATAAATTTAATTTAATGCTTTTTAATTTCATTTTAAAAAATCAATTAAAATATACAAACATATTAAAAAACAATAGACTTTATAACTTGAATGCACAGTACTCTCTCGTTCTATAGCCCGTTCGTTCATAAGCCGACCCATCCCCCCCCCCAACTTTCCTTTAATAGAGGATAAGTATTAAAAGTTTGTAACCCGATCTTATGAAGACCTCTGCACATATAACAGGACGGTGTAAACAAAATGGTACACATTTTTTTACAATTTACGAGCTAAATCCTTGATTACTATTTTTGTCTTTGTACTACCTATCTTTGTCTTTGTGCTCTTTTTAGGCAAGAGTTACCGGTATTGTTTTCTTTGGTACATATTGGTGAAAGCACGTACAATAAAATTTGTTGTTGAAAACAAAATTAGCAAAACAATTTATTGAAACATTCCCAAAAAAAGTAAAAGTAAAATAATATTAAAATAGATGTTTAATAATATTGTATAGCTTCTGGTGGATCAGTTGAATCTTGCAGAATATAGGCAAGGACATTGATGATCTATAATAACAACACAATTATTCAAAGTACATGCAGAATTCACCTATCCGACCACACCCCTAAACTTTCCCCTTTGATTTTTTCAACAACAAAAAAAAAGGTCTCTTTTATTCGAGTCTATACGGTATTCATATGTTTTTTATTTTAAAATGTACCTATTCATATAAACTATATATCATTAATTATTTTTAACATAATTTTATCTATTTAAGCTGTTAAGGATTTTGATATGACTTCACCTTATAATAAGCAAGATATATTATTTATTGGGGGGAAAAATTGTAACGCAACTGCTTAAAGCCTACATTTTTTTATATATTTTGAAAGAATTGATGTTCATCCTGCTTCATGAAATATCTAATTAGTTTTATATTTATTTTTGGTGATAATTGTCATCGTCCATCTTTTGTTTTGCTGTGCTGCCGACAGCAACGCGCCGATCACCTGGAGATGAAATGACATGTTCAAGATTTATTTCAAAGTTAATTAAGAAAATATATAAATCACATTTTAAATTTCCTACGCATCGTAAGTTAACTGTCTTAAGCGATCTGTGTGGTCCATTCTCTTTAGATTTTTATTGGTCTTTTGATTAAGGGTTATGACTAATATTTAATAATTTTAACCAAAAAAAAAAAAGAAATATAATTGCTTCACTACATGTTTCCTATACGAAAGTAACATAGATCTACTATTTATAATGGCTAAAATAATGACATTGTAAAGTTAACAAACAAAAAAACAAATGTGATGAATATAAGCATACAAGAAAAAAAGTCGTTTTAAAAAAAATATATTATTTTTTAAAATTACTGGCTGAATATATTTCTTATTAAACGTTAGAGAATTATATATCTCAAATCAGTGGTTCAAATTGAATTTAATGATCGATAAAAAAATAAATGTTCTGCTAGATTTATTTTCCTTTGTTTATTAAAAGATGATTCATCAAGTTATTGTAAAAATAAAACATTGTGTTGTGCGAGTTAATTGAAAACTGGGAATACTTTTTAGGAAGATGTTATTTAAACGCTTCTGATCATGCCTATAATTTTTAACTTTATAAAAGTGATTACACTCACAAACATTGTTTTTCTTAGAAGAATACATTATTATTTAGACATGCTATTTTTGCACTAACGTTTTTTTTTATGACTCATTTAAGCAAATTATGGGCCCCATGAGAGTTGCATTTAAACATATAAAAGCCAGTTACCATCATTGAAACGACCAAAAAATCTCTCCAAGTTTAATAACGATCGGATGAATGGTGTATTAGGCTATACTTATACAAACATGTAGGCACAAACACACATTTTCCTTTTTAAATCCCTTATATTAACTCCTGCGTTTTGTCTATCTCTCTCTGTAATCATCTCTCTCTCTCTGTCATAATCTCTCTAAGTCTGTCATCATCTCTCTCTGTCTGTCATAATCTCTCTCCGTCTGTCATCATCTCTCTCTCTGTCATCATCTCTCTCAGTCTGTCATCATCTCTCTCTCTGTCATAATCTCTCTCTGTCAGTCATCATCTCTCAGTCTCTCATCATCTCTCAGTCTGTCATCATCTCTCAGACTGTCATCATCTCTCAGTCTGTCATCATCTCTCTCTGTCTGTAATCAAATCTCTGTCTGTAATCATCTCTCAGTATGTCATAATCTCTCTCTGTCTGTAATCATCTCTCTGTCTGTCATCATCTCTCAGTCTGTCATCATCTCTCAGTCGTCATCATCTCTCTCTGTCTGTCATCATCTCTCAGTCTGTCATCATCTCTCAGTCTGTCATAATCTCTCTCATTCTATCATCATCTCTCAGTCTGTTGCCACCTCTCAGTCTGTCATCATCTCTCAGTCTGTCATCATCTCTCAGTCTGTCATTATCTCTATCATTCTGTAATAATCTCTCTCTGTCATCATCTCTCTCAGTTGTCAACATCAATCTCTATCTTTTATCATATATTTCAGTCTGTCATCATCTATCAGTCTGTCATCATTTCACAGTCTGTCATCATCTCTCAGTCTGTCATCATCTCTCAGTCTGTAATCATCTCTCAGTCTGTCATCATTTCACAGTCTGTCATCATCTCTCAGTCTGTCATCATTTCAATGTCTGTCATCATCTCTCAGTCTGTCATCATCTCTATCTCTGTAATCATCTCTCAGTCTGTCATTATCTCTCTCAGTTTGTCATCATCTCTCTCAATTCTCATCATCTTTTTTAGTATGTCATCATCTCTCTCTGTAATCATCTCTCAGTCTGTCATCATCTCTCAGTCTGTCATCATATCTCAGTCTGTCATCATCTCTCTCAGTCTGTCATTATCTCTCTCAATTGTCATCATCTTTTTTAGTATGTCATCATCTCTCTCAGTCTGTCATCATCTCTCTCTGTCATCATCTCTCAGTCTGTCATCATCTCTCTACGATGTCATCATATCTCTCTGTCATCATCACACTCTGTCTTTTATCATATCTCTCAGTCTTTCATCATTTCTCTCAGTGTGTCATAATCTCTCAGTTTGTCATCATCTCTCAGTCTGTCATCATTTCTCAGTCTGTCATCATCTCTCAGTCTGTCATCATTTCTCTCAGTCTGCCTTCATCTCTCAGTTTGTCATCATCTCTCAGTCCGTCATCATCTCTCAGTCTGTCATCATATTTCTCAGTGTGTCATCATCTCTCAGTCTGTCATCATCGCTCAGTCTGTCATCATCTCTCAGTCTGTCATCACATCTCTCAGTGTGTCATCATTTTTCAGTCTGTCATCATCTCTCAGTCTGTCATCTCTCTCAGTCTGTCATCATCTCTCAGTCTGTCATCATCTCTCTCAGTGTGTCATCATCTCTCTCAGTGTGTCATCATCTCTCAGTCTGTCATCATCTTTCAGTCTGTCATCATATCTCCCAGTGTGTCATCATCTCTCTGAGTGTGTCATCATCTCTCAGTCTGTCATCATCTCTCTCAGTCTGCCTTCAACTCTCAGTCTGTCATCATCTCTCTCAGTTTGTCATCATCTCTCTCAGTCTGTCATCATCTCTCTCAGTCTGTCATCATCTCTCTCAGTCTGTCATCATCTCTCTCAGTCTGTCATCTTCTCTCTCAGTCTGTCATCATCTCTCTCAGTCTGTCATCATCTTTCTCAGTCTGTCATCATCTTTCTCAGTCTGTAATCATCTCTCTCAGTCTTTCATCATCTCTCTCAGTCTGTCATCATCTTTCTCAGTCTGTCATCATCTCTCTCAGTCTGTCATCATCTCTTTCAGTTTGTCTCATCTCTCTCAGCCTGTCATTATCTCTCTCATTCTGTCAATAATTCTCTCTGACTGTAAGTATCTTTCAGTCTGTCATCATCTCTCTCAGTCTGTCATCATATCTCTCATTCTGTCATCATCTCTTTCAGTCTGTCTCATCTCTCTCAGCCTGTCATTATCTCTCTCATTCTGTCAATACTTTTCTCTGACTGTCAGTATCTTTCAGTCTGTCATCATCTCTCTCAGTCTGTCATCATATCTCGCATTCTGTCATCATCTCTTTCAGTCTGTCTCATCTCTCTCAGCCTGTCATTATCTCTCTCATTCTGTCAATAATTCTCTCTGTCTGTCAGTATCTTTCAGTCTGTCATCATCTCTCTCAGTCTGTCATCATATCTTTCAGTCTGTCATCATCTCTCTCAGTCTGTCATCATATTTCTCTGTCTGTTATCAGCTCTCAGTCTATCATTATCAATCTCAGTCTGTCATCATTATCTTCTCTCTGACACATTTCCCTCTGTCTGTCATCATCTCTCTTAGTCTGTCATCATCTCTCTCAGTCTGTCATTATCTCACTCAGTCTGTCATCATCTCTCTCAGTCTGTCATTATCTCACTCAGTCTGTCATCATCTCTCTCAGTCTGTCATTATCTCACTCAGTTTGTAATTATCTCACTCAGTCTGTCATTATCTCTCTCAGTCTGTCATCATCTCTCTCAGTCTCTCATTATCTCACTCAGTCTGTCATCAACTCACTCTGTCATTATCTCACTCAGTCTGTTAACATTATCTTCTCTTTGACACATTTCCCTCTGTCTGTCATCATCTCTCTCAGTCTGTCATTATCTCACTCAGTCTGTCAACATTATCTTCACTTTGACACATTTCCCTCTGTCTGTCATCATCTCTCTCAGTCTGTCATTATCTCACTCAGTCTGTCAACATTATCTTCTCTTTGACACATTTCCCTCTGTCTGTTATCATCTCTCTTAGTCTGTCATTATCTCACTCAGTCTGTCATCATCTCTCTCAGTCTGTCATCATCACTCTTAGTCTGTCATTATCTCACTCAGTCTGTCATTATCTCTCTTAGTCTGTCATTATCTCACTCAGTCTGTCATCATCTCTCTCAGTCTGTCATTATCTCACTCAGTCTGTCATTATCTCACTCAGTCTGTCAACATTATCTTCTCTTTGACACATTTCCCTCTGTCTGTCATCATCTCTCTTAGTCTGTCATTATCTCTCTTAGTCTGTCATCATCTCTTTCAGTCTGTCATCATCTCTTTCAGTCTGTCACCATCTCTCAGTCTGTCATCATCTCACTCAGTCTCTCATTATCTCACTCAGTCTGTCATTATCTCACTCAGTCTGTCATCATCTCTCTCAGTCTGTCATCATCTCTCTCAGTCTGTCATCATCTCTCTCAGTCTGTCATAATCTCTTTTAGTCTGTCACCATCTCTCAGTCTGTCATCATCTCTCTCAGTCTGTCATCATCTCTCTCAGTCTGTCATTATCTCACTTAGTCTGTCATCATCTCTCTCAGTCTGTCATTATCTCACTCAGTCTGTCATCATCTCACTCAGTCTGTCAACATTATCTTCTCTTTGACACATTTAGCTCTGTCTGTCATCATCTCTCTCAGTCTGTCATTATCTCACTCAGTCTGTCATTATCTCACTCAGTCTGTCAACATTATCTTCTCTTTGACACATTTCCCTTTGTATGTAATCATCTCTCTCAGTCTGTCATCATCTCTCTCAGTCTGTCATCATCTCTCTTAGTCTGTCATTATCTCTCTCAGTCTGTCAACATTATCTTCTCTTTGACACATTTCCCTCTGTCTGTCATCATCTCTCTTAGTCTGTCATTATCTCACTCAGTCTGTCATCATCTCTCTCAGTCTGTCATCATCTCTCTTAGTCTGTCATCATCTCACTCAGTCTGTCATCATCTCACTCAGTCTGTCATCATCTCTCTTAGTCTGTCATTATCTCACTCAGTCTGTCATCATCTCTCTCAGTCTTTCATCATCTCTCTTAGTCTGTCATTATCTCACTCAGTCTGTCATCATCTCTCTTAGTCTGTCATCATCTCTCTCAGTCTGTCATCATCTCTCTTAGTCTGTCATCATCTCTCTTAGTCTGTCAT
>MUZC01002000.1:11247-22878 GCA_002072015.1 Radix auricularia | reverse complement strand
TGAAGCGAAACGATTTATCGTTGATTCAAAGTCAAAGTTCTCATGTTCATTTGAAATTATTGCCAATCCAGACAGACGTTCGTTTTTCATTTTTGAGCGCAAATAATTTTGATGATTTTCAATCATTGCTATCAGGAAGATTCAAGTAAATTTGTATAGAGTATTGACAAATTAGGGAGACCTGATGCCATTTATTTTTCAAACAAGAATGGTAGAAAGTCTTTAAGTTGTATCTCACTAGTTGTAGATAGTGATGGACGTTGTGATGGGCTTTGTGATGCATACAAATCTTTGAAGATATAATATTAAAAGATTGCTTCTTCAAGGTTAATGTACATGTAAATTTTGCATCAACTTCGAAAAGAATCTTTATTTTCTTCCAACATTTTTGATGGACCAATACAATTGAAATAAATATCTATGCCCCTAAAGTCATTAAATCGGTCATCTATTTATTTTTGTAGTGTATACAAGATAGTAAAGTACGTTTCAGATATAACACTAGTAGTTGGATCATCAGCCCTTTCATATCTACTAAGTTTACCTGCCATACTTGTATTTTTTGCAAATTTGAGTTTCTTTAAATTGTGTTTTTAACATCTAGTTTGAAACAATTTTCGTTAATAGATGATTAGACATCTGCTTTCAGAATTTTAAAAAGCTTGATCGCTTCTCTTTTCATTAAACTTATTTCTTTCAACATCGATCAATCGTTTTGCAATTGCAATGTCAATACTCTTGCGCTACAAGTGGTTTGATAACACGAATATATCAACCAACTTTTGTACAAATATCATCAGAAAAAAAAAAGAAAAGAATATTTGTTATTAAAACAGATAGCCCCACAGCTTCTGCTCTGACACTTCCTCTATGTTATGTTAATTCCCCTGAATTTATATCTTCTAGAGTGGCTAGAATAGCAGAGAATGATTCAACAACTGCATCGACTGCATGCTTATGGCTTGACCATCTTGTATCAGAATGTCATTTCTGAGTTTTTACTGTTAATTCATATTGACATTTATTATCTTTTTTAAGAGTATGCAGATGTGGTAAACTAGACGTAAAGAATGCATACAACCTTTCAGCTGAGCCAAAAAACAACTGCACATTACTGTTTACTGACATTGCTTCGATAGTGACCAAATTCAAAACATGGGCACAACTTCAGGCACAACATTGGGTGAAAGTTTTAAGTCCACTCTTAATTTCAGACATCACAGATGCGCCATCGTATGCCTTTCCTCCACAGATTGTGATGTCAATGTTTCGCTTTTGTAATGTGTAGTTCCTTTAGAATATTCTAAGCAAATGCAGATTTGCAGCATTTCTGTTTACCAAAGTATACAAGCCTATAAATCTTTCATCAACATTTCTTAATTTTAAAACTGAACGTAAAGTGACAACTGATCAATTTTAGATATATTAATGGTTGAATCGATAATTAAAGAAAAGAAATGTGAAGACTTAACTTTATTATCAATTGCTGCTGATAATTCAGGTGCAAATGATTGAATTAAATCAATTTGCACATCATTACTTAAATAAATTTAAGAAATTAACACACAACCAAACTCCAATATAGAATCTGTTTTCTGCAAAATATTTACACCAAACTCATCACCCTTTATTGTAGGCAGTCTATATAGGCCACCAAATACAAACATAGAATACATGAGGAATCTCTGCAGTCAACTAATTTACATTAAAAACAATCATAAAAATGCTGTAATCTGGACTATGGGGGACTTAAATCTTCCAGATATAAATTGGAAAAAATATACCATCGATAGCCACCAAAATAATAAAGAAATTAATGAACATTTCTTAGACACAATAAACAACCTAAACCTAGAACAGATAGTAAAAAAAGCAACTAGGAAAAACAAAATACTAGATTTATTCCTAACAAACAGACCAGGACTAGTAGTAGACTGCACAATAATTCCAGGGCTGTCTGACCATGATATTGTTAGGGTAACCAACACAATAAAAACTAAAATAAATAAGATGCCTAGAAGAACAATATATCTTTGGAATAAATGCAATTTAATAAAATTACACCAATCAGCTTCTAATTTCCAACAAAATTTCCTAAGTAAATTCAGCATAGTTAGCCCTGTAGAAGAAATATGGAAGGAAATAAAAACAAATCTAAAAACCATAATGGATCAGAATGTTCCAACAAAAATAACTTCAAATAGAATTAATAAATGCTGGTTCAATTTTAAATTAAAAAAGTATTGCAAACTAAAGGAGAATTTATTTAAGAAATTTAAGGCTACCAATTTAGAAAGGATACACAAAAAATACTTAAAAATTAAGCACCTGACACAGAAACTTAGCCGTAACCTCCAAAATAATTATATAAACAATGTGATAACTAAAGATAACAATAAAAACTTATGGTCCTTTATCAAATCTAAAAAAATGGAGCCTTCAGGTATAGCCACACTAAAAGGCTCAAATAATAAAACCTATAATGATAATGAAAATAAAGCTAATATCCTTAACAAATATTTTGCATCATCATTTTCTGCCTCAGGCGACAAGGAAATTTCAATAAATTTAAATAAATTGGAAGAAATAGGTAACATAACTGTAGATGAGATAGGTATACATTCACTCCTAAAAAACTTAAAAATAAACAAAGCTACTGGCCCAGATGAATTACCTGCCAGGTTATTAAAAGAATTAAGCAATGAACTGTCCCCAATCCTTGTAGTTCTTTTTCAAGCCTCTCTAAACCAGGGTAAAGTGCCCGAGGATTGGAAATTAGCCTATGTAACGCCGCTCTTTAAGAAAGGTGATAAGTCAGACCCTGGTAATTACAGACCTGTATCACTTACTAGTATCACATGTAAATTACTGGAACACATAATATATAGCAGAATAGTTAACCACCTTGACAAATATAATGCCCTATGCCCACACCAACATGGCTTTAGAAAGAACAGATCATGTGAAACACAATTGATAGGCCTAATAGATGATCTATCAAAAGGCTTAGATAATAATGATCAAATAGATACAATATTACTAGACTTCTCAAAAGCATTCGACAAAGTTCACCACCTTAGTTTACTCAAAAAACTTAAATACTTTGGAATCTCAGGTCCCTTACATCACTGGATCCAAGATTTCCTATTGGGTAGGGAGCAAACTGTAATAATTAATGGTTCTAAATCTACACCAATAAAGGTTAACTCAGGAGTTCCACAAGGAACTGTCCTAGGTCCCTTACTATTTTTAATTTATATAAATGACTTACCCAACAATATCTCAACAGGAACTAAAGTTAGGTTATTTGCTGATGATTGTATAATCTATAGAACAATCAAGTCAGAACAAGATAGCAAAATTTTACAAAAAGACTTAGATGAATTAATAAAATGGGAAACTAACTGGAGTATGTCCTTCCACCCAGAAAAATGTCAACTGCTAAGAGTAACAAAGAAAAAGAAACAAATAAATTCAAAATATTTCATTCATGGAAAAGAACTAACCCAAACTAAAGATGCGAAATACTTAGGAGTCATAATAAATGAGAAACTATCTTGGAATCCCCATGTCAATGAAGTTATTAAAAAATCAAACAAAACCTTAGGCTTTATAAAAAGAAACCTTTACAAATGTAACAAAGATATAAAACTAAAATGCTATCTCACCCTGGTGAGACCTATACTAGAATATGCATCTTCAGTATGGGACCCATCCACCAAAGAAAATATTGATAAGTTAGAACAAATACAAAAAAGAGCTGCCAGATTCATTACTGGAGAATATTCAAAACTGACAAGAGTAACACCATTAGTTAAATCATTAAACCTTGAAACACTAGAGGATAGAAGAACCAAGAGTAAATTAGTAATTATACATAAGGCAATTAATTCTAATTTAGAAATACAGCACAAAGATAACCTAATACAACCCTCAAATAGACATAAAGATAAAAACACCTTTCTTATTCCATATGCAAGAACAAACACATACAAGTTTTCTTTCTTTCCGTCCGGTATTCGGGCGTGGAATGGGTTGCCTGAAGAAACCAGGAAAGCCACCACTTTATCATCTTTTAAAACTCTAGTAAGAATACAGGACTAAACACAAACCATAGAAATACGTAGGACGCAATAATCTTCTGTACAGAAGGAGCGTCTATAACATATAAGATAAGATAAGATAAATTTCATTTTTCTGTTTAAACTTTAGATGACTGTCCAAAGTGGAATCATAGTTGGCTAATAAACTTAACATTTAACGAAAATGTTCAGTATTTCTACAACTATCATCAATAAAGCAAGATTGTTCTCTGCGTCCTCTGTTTTGCTAAAACAACGTCAGTCCAATCATTCGTTTCAATGCTTCTCTATTCTTTTCCACTTAGCGACGCTCCTGACTGACCACACCCGATAATACAGTTTTGAAATACGATATTTAGCAAGCCAATATTGTCATATTGTAGTTATTTGATTTATTAAAAGTTTCGTGTTTAACCATTTTTTTCTGCTCTAGTTACACATTTTTAGTGTTCATTAAGGGCGTCTTAAGGGGGGCGCCATTTTTAGACCCAACAGGGGTGCGGGGGGCGACCCGCCCCCCTGCCCTATAGCTAAATCCGCCACTGCGTTATACCCGTTGACGGCAAGTTTTTGCATGTGGTGGTGGGGGGGTGTCCTTAACTTAAAAATAAAATTTAATATTTATACCATACCACGCAATATCAGGACTGAGAATTCAAATAATGATTTTTTTTCAATTTAATTATTTTGAATTTTTTATTGTTTTAGATTTAGTCTTATTGTTTATTTAAAATAGACCAGATAAATGTACTGTCATTGAGTCATGTGATTTATGGGTAGGAATTAAACCCGTTTAAATTTAATCTTTTAAAATCGTCTAAATATTTTTTTTTTAATTTCGCCGATGAGCATTTTGTTATTTACTGGACACCCGAGATTTTAACACAGTGCATATCTTGAACTAAATACTCAACACATAAACAAGAAAACATCAATAAATCGTCATACCTCGTTGTCTCTTACCCTGGTACTGTTCAACTAAAAATAGTTACTCAACTGGCCACACAAGATGTGTCCCATAAATTTTATTTAAAACTTTAAGTCTTACTTTTTCAAACAAGTAAAAGTGAAATGTCCGATGTTTTCCAAGAATAAGAATCCAGAAAGGAAGTCAGCTACGTTTCACAAAAGATCTTTTAAATTCATTAACTCAAAATAACAAATTTTTAAAAAACACTCTCGACTGGCCACAAAAATTATTTCAAAAGCCAGGAATATTAACTCCGATTATATTAATTAAATTCAAAATTTATTCTGTTGATCACATTAATTTTCCCCCAATTTCAGAGGCGAAAATGGTCTTTTCCTCATATGTCCATACTTCTGTCAGATAAGAGCCCGCCCCGCTACTTGGGTTTGTCGCGCATGTCATCTCTTGGCTTCCAATGGGCATGCGCAGCCCCCAGGCCACAGCTAGCAGACTTGTGGAAAAGGGCTTAAGGCTTTATGGGACAACATCGGTGATCAAAGCTGGCTGGATGAAATATCTTATCTTGATACGTTTTCACCGCACACAAAAAAGGGAGTTGCTTTATTTTTTTGTGGCAGCCTTGCAAGAAACGGAGATTTAAGCTGGCGGAAGAAGTTTTTGAATATGTTTTCAAGTTGATATCACAATATGGAACATTATTCACTTGAAGATTGTCCTTTTTCTTTCCTTCTAAGTGATTAAAACGTGCCTCTATATACGTCATTATTTTTCACCGGCAATATTTCTTTATATTTCACCCTTTTAATGTCTATTTATTTCATCATTTGCTTAATATTGTTTTGTATTCTTTATTTCTCTTATCTTATCTAGTTTAATATTTTGTATTACAGGCGCACCTTAAGCAGAGAAGATTATTGAATCCTACTCTAATACATGATATAAGTCTAGACTTGTATTTTAATAGACCTTTATATATTCACAAGATGTTCGATTGCATATTTCTTTTTTTTTTCAAAGCAACTCATTCAAAGTCCTAATTCTGGATGGGTAGAAGAAGATTTATGTCTATGTCTGTCTGAGTGTTGTACTTTGTAAATGATTATCTTTATGTTGCTTTCCAAATTAAATTAATGTCAATGCATTAATGCTACGTTACTCTTTGTTTTTCTATCCCATAGTGTTTATAGGTTTTATTACTTAACAAATGGTGTTACTCTTATACTTATACTCTTAGCAAATTGTTATATTCTCCAGCTATGTTATTGGCAGCTCTTTTTCATAGAGGTATTTTTGAAAGAGTTCAGACTTTTCTATGTATGTCAATTTGTCATTAACGCCCTACATTGCAAACTAGTCTTAGCCCCTTTCTCTTATTTTTATTTTATTCTCTTCCGCTGTCTTCTCTCTCTCTCTCTCTCTCTCTCTCTCTCTCTCTCTCTCTCTCTCTCTCTCTCTCTCTCTCTCTCTCCCTGTCCCACTCCTTTGTTTTTCTGCCTCTCAATGTCCATTTTGAAGTTCTTGAAGCACTTCTCATCCATCTTCCGCACGATGTTCACTGTTCTTGTCACCAGATTTACATTTTCCCACTTTGCCTTCACTTTGGTAAGCACACATCCTATTCTCCTTCTTAGTATGTAGGGACTTAATTCCACATCTTCTCAATGCTTCAGTGAAACACACAACAAGAGATAATTTCACTATTTAACAGAATATATAAAGAAATAAAAGGCTAGTTTCAATGTCAAAGTATTTATTCTCTCTAAACAAATCTCATTGTCTCTTCATTCCAGTGCTCCACGTCTCTGTCCAATCTTGACCACCACACGATTTAATCCAATGTACGTCAGCCCACGCCTTCTCTGTGTCAGAGCTTCACACCCCGGCGTTTTACTGCTACGCCAAGACAGTAACCCCTGCCAACGTCCCCTTCTCATTAACCTTATTGGTGTCTTACATCCATCAACCACTGGGTTACCACATAAAACAATGACCACTGGTCTATCATATTAAACATTGACAACTGGACTGTCACATCAAATATTGACCACTAGACTGTCACATCAAATATTGACCACTAGACTGTCACATCAATTATTGACAACTAGACTGTCACATCAAATATTGACCACTAGACTGTCACATCAAATATTGACCACTAGACTGTCACATCAAATATTGACAACTAGACTGTCACATCAAATATTGACCACTAGACTGTCATATCAAATATTGACCACTGGACTGTCACGTCAAACATTGACCACTGGACTATCAATTCAAACATCGATCACTGGACTGTCACATCAAACATCGACCACTGGACTGTCACATCAAACATCGACCACTGGACTGTCACATCAAACCTCGACCACTGGACTGTCACATCAAACATTGACCACTGGACTGTCACATCAAACATCGACCACTGGTTTCCCCCTTCAAACATTGACCACTTGACTGTCACATCAAACACTGACACCGTGATTCCCACTTCAAAACATTGACAACTGATCTGTCACATCACCCTTTGACCACTGCACTATCACATCAACAATCTACCCATGGTCTATCACATGAAACTCTTACCATTAGTCCACTATCTAATTTTCAGTTGAATCCGATTCTCCACGTTACGTTTGATAGCGAAACACATTGAAACAAAAGTTACACTTTAATAGTATTCATAAAGATTTCCCTTAAACGTTGGAAGCCTGGCAACATAAAAATAATCGTATATTTGAGTCGACAGTTCTAACAACAACAAACCTGAGAAACAAATCCGAATAAATAACAAGACATCTGCTAGTAATCTTTTAAAAATTTGGTCGAATTCATCTGCTATCTAGGAGAGTGCTTCCGGGCCGTAAGAATGCAATAAATAGTTGCACAAAATATGTCCTTAGTGAAATGTTTCAACTAAACGCCTTGTCAACGTAGTCAGACAAGTTTCAGCAAAGCAATCAGTAGTCGAACAACGAAATCCTAATATCACATAATACTTCAGAAACATTTGCCATATTCTTAAACTATGAATTTTTTTTTTTTAGTCTCATAACCTCTTTTTCGATGTTCCATTAGAAAATTCTCGGGCTTTGTAGACTCTAGCGGAGAACTTTCTTAGCGTTTATCATTTCTCAATAATTTTTATCGTAGCTTTTACGTGGGTTCGATCCCACGCCCCTCAGCTTGTGAGGCGAGCGCACTATTGACTTTGCTACCCAGCCGCCAACTACGAAATTCGTGTTAGAAAAATAAATTAATACATAGTTGCACAAAATATGTCCCTGGTTAAAAGATTCAACTAAACGCCTTGTCAACGCCAAGTTTTCAGTAAAGCATTCAGCTACGCAAAGAAATCTTAATAACACATAGACATCAGAAACATTTGCCATATTCTTTAACTATAAAATTAATGTTGGAATAATGTTATGTAAAGTGTAAATTGTGCAGCTGGGTACAGACGGAGATAATGGTGACAAGTTCTAAAGATGATGTTCGTGACAGGTTTAAAGTGTGCTACTGTTGACAAATGTAAATGATAATTCTGGTGACAAGTGTAAATGGTGCTCCTGTGTACGCCTGAAGGATTACTTTCACGGCTGCTGGCAGTTTGTCAAATATCGCTGACGCTAAGTATAATTAAAAATTTTTTTAGACGTTGTTGGTAATAAGTAAATATGCCCCTGTAATGCTGGTACTTTTTATAGCCCCCCCCCACATCCCCCACCAAAAAAAAGCTATGTTATTACCATTACCCTCACAACGCATCATCCCAATCCTCCTATTGTAAACGACAGCCGCTGCTGTTTGATATTTCTTGGCAGCCGATGACCTGAAAAGAAGCAATTCCCTTCCCATGATGCACACGACTTTGTCCAGCTTTGGTGTTTGCCACGCCATCCATTACAAATCCGGGCTACAAGCGTCATCCCCTGGCTTTATTTCCCTCACGCCGTCGACGACTAACAAAATCTCCCCCAGCCTTAGTCATCTGATCTTAGAGTTCTCATTTTTATGGAAATAGACCTCCGAAGAATAGTGATATAAACCCCAGTCGATCAACTCTCCACCCAATCCAAGAGAAAGCGTTTATGTTGTTGTTGTTGTTGTTTTCTCCCTGAGAGAAGCGTTCCCACATCATATTGCCAGGTTCAGATGTCACACAGTGTCGGTGCACTGGGGTCTAAGTGAGAAACAACAAACACAGAACGAAGATTGACTGACATGAAATAGTATAATATAGGTATGTGTATATCACACGGCATATGTACTCACATATTGATTTACCATATGATGTACTCAAATCTTGATTTTACATATGATGTACACAAATCTTGATTTACCATATGATGTACACAAATCTTGATTTACCATATGATGTACACAAATCTTGATTTACCATATGATGTACACAAATCTTGATTTACCATATGATGTACACAAATCTTGATTTACCATATGATGTACACAAATCTTGATTTACCATATGATGTACACAAATCTTGATTTACCATATGATGTACACAAATCTTGATTTACCATATGATGTACACAAATCTTGATTTACCATATGATGTACACAAATCTTGATTTACCATATGATGTACACAAATCTTGATTTACCATATGGTTTACACAAATCTTGATTTACCATATGGTTTACACAAATCTTGATTTACCATATGGTTTACACAAATCTTGATTTACCATATGGTTTACACAAATCTTGATTTACCATATGGTTTACACAAATCTTGATTTACCATATGGTTTACACAAATCTTGATTTACCATATGGTTTACACAAATCTTGATTTACCATATGGTTTACACAAATCTTGATTTACCATATGGTTTACACAAATCTTGATTTACCATATGGTTTACACAAATCTTGATTTACCATATGATGTACACAAATCTTGATTTACCGTATGGTTTACACAAATCTTGATTTACCATATGGTTTACACAAATCTTGACTTAGCGCATGTTTCAAACAAATATTGACCTACCGTATGTTGTACACAAATCTTGACCAGCCTTATGGTATGAACACACTTTTGATCTACCACATACTGTACACTTCTTAAACTACCACATATTGTACACAAAATTTAAGTACATAAATACACATTTGTACATAAAACTTAATGTAGCACATTTGTACACAAATCTTTAACAAGAACATATCGTACGCAAACCATGACCTAGTAAACAATTTTTAACAACCACGTGATGTACCAAAAAAAAAGTCTCAATGAGTAAATCTTAAAATAGCACATTAGGCAGCAACATAAGAACTTCATAGCACTTGGATGGTACTGGGGCATCATATGTAGTTGACTTAACTTCAGATTATTTGGGTTACGGGAACCTCACGTACTTTATTGGGTTTTTTTTCTTTTTGCTTCGTTTCTGTTAATATTGATTTGAAACCCAATGGTATTACTTATTTGAATAGCACACTGCTATCTTTGTTAGTTGCCATCCAGTGCTTTACGTATTAAAGGTCCTCTCGCGTCTGCTGAGAGAACAGAGATCGAATTTTACTGGAGCGAAAATGTACAAATAGTCTGTGGACGTTTTCCTAGTATAATTTTTTTTTTGGTCCAATTAAAGATGTCATAGAAAGTCCTCAAAATGAGAAGAACCAGTATCTAATTGAGTAATTTTCTTCCATTATAGCCTTATACTATCCCTGGTCTCTATTGGGCGTCTACATCTATCAAATCATGGGCGAGTACTCTGTCATTTCCAGAGTTTCATCCCCTATTATGAAAATTCTATAGATACAGAATACAGACATACATATTTTTTTTAAAGCTTTAATCAGAGATCTTCTACACTACGCACCGGACAAAATATATCAAGGGAGGGCATTTAATGCACAGGAGAAACAATATTGAGCAGCAGTAAATTTTATTCAAAAAGGTATAATATAATACCATTTAAAAAATTGATTTAACTTCGTAGATTGCACTCAAAACTACAAATAACAACAAAAGTATAACTTCATATCATTATAAACGAAAATCTTCTCCTAAAACTTGGAATTTTATGCATCAACAGAAAGAAATTTGAAAAATTGTCCTTCAAATTTAGGGTGAAATGTGAAAACTAAATGCATGTAATTCATTAATTAAGATTTTTAAAAAATAATATAGTTAAATATGTAACAAATTTTATTAAAAATGCTAATTTATGTAATAAAAATGGTTTTATATCATTCATTGAAGATCATGTGTGGATTGAGATTTGAGATGTTATCAAAAGAAAACAAAAATCGTACAAATGATCAAAAACATTAACCGTGAAATTTCAATTTCACTTGGTCTACACTAATCTTTGATAGATCGAGCTTTGACGCAGCGTTGCTTGATAGATTAAACTAACAGTGTGTTATTGGAGAAGCGTCGATAAAATAAATAAAAGATTTTAAGAAAAGAACTTAGTCGAGAACTAGAAATAGTGAGGGGATAGGTAGGTGATCATTGGTGAAATAACAATGTCAAGGTTAAACTTGTGAAATAAAATTTATATAATGAAAGATGAAGTCAAGATTTTTGTCACGTCTTTTAAACAAAGGCAAGGTCATCAAGTTTGTGTGGGGTTTTT
>MUZC01001998.1:0-11970 GCA_002072015.1 Radix auricularia | reverse complement strand
ATATATAAAATGTTGGGTTTTTAACAAAATTTCCTTGAAGGGATTAAGTATTTTACTATTCTCACTGCCTAACATGATCTGTGTTAATGATCCCCAGCTACTCTTGGACTATTCCTCTAACATTCACCACCGACACAAACCCAAGGTTCATTCAGACACATAACGATATTCGTTGGCTAAACAGAGGGGAGATTAACAGTAAGTCTTTACATAACCAAAGTATAGCTTTGATGTCAAAGACAGATCATAGGTAACAACTAGTACACTGTCATTTTTTTAAAGTTTAATAACAATTCACATATTAAAATTGCTTGGTTTTGCATTTTCCTGCCAGTGGTAATAATGAAAATTTACATATTGACCTATTTTTGAAAGGACTTTTAACGTAAGCAACAAACATACAAACTAATGAAACAAAACAAAAAATATCTAAAAAATATATCTTCACAACGTATTTTGTATGGCAAAATGTGCAATCCCCGTAGGGTGTAATAAAAGAGTTATATATCCTAAGAGGAGATCGCAAATCTTTAATTGATCAATATTCATGCCATTACGGCAATCTATACTCTAATGTTGAATATTGACTAGTTTTACGTTTTAAAATCACTATTAAATTAAACGTTACAAATAACTATTTCAAACTGAATTTAATTTTTAATCCAAAAAAATATTATGTTTAATTATTTTTATACCAAAAACTAAATTTTTAAAGTATATAAAAAAAATAATAATACATTTCTACTGTGTAGATAGAAAGGGGTCGCAATGTCTGGGGTCGAAATACCCTTGGGTCGAAAAGTCCCATGGTCGAACTGTCCGGGTTCGAATCATCCGGGGTCGAACTATCCGTGGTCGAACCGACCGGGGTCGAAACGTCCTGGGGACGAAACGTCCTGGGGTCGAACTGGCAGGGTCGAACCGTCCGGAGTCGAATCGTCCGTAATGAACTAATCATTGTACAAGCTCATAAGTAAATGTCTATGAGATCACAGTATTTTATCTTTGCACTAAGTCTATGAATGTTGCTCCAACCAGAAACATTTGATCTGGGGGCTGGAAGTTTACCAAACAATGAAGCAGGCTGGATCATCGCCAATGTTGAAGCTAATGGATTTTACCGAGTCAACTATGATACAGCCAATTGGAGGGCGATAGCTCGACAGCTCAAAGCCAACCATCAGGTGAATTAAGGGCCATTGCCCTTTGATATTCTACAGTTACTATACATTAGGTTTTAGTTGTTTATCCTCGGGGACAATAGTTTTTAGATACATTGAACCCTGTCACCCCTATAACAACTGACATCACTGTCAAAGACAAAAACAATGTATTTGTCTGCAAGTTTTTTCCCATGTATTTCCTAAATCACTTATTTTTAGGAAGATTTTTTTTTCTATTGTTAAATATCAGCCTTTAATTTATCAAATAAACTACATTCGAGGAAATATTTTTAACAGATATACCAAAATATGTATTCAATGACGCAAGGAAGCTAATTTGTTTTACATACACTAAAAATATTTGTTTTTATACTTATGTGATGTACAATTTTCTTTAGTTAGCTATCCTATCTCTTGAATGTTAGGAATTTGAAGTTTTAGTATTACATGGACTTTTAAAGAGAATATAACTCTAATCTATTGATGGTTATTTCATTTCTCCTTAACAGGCGATCTCAATAATCAATAGAGCACAGATTATCGACGATGCCTTGTTCCTTGCGAAGTAGGCAAATTATAAACAGTATCTTCTCACTGTATCTCATAGTCTGTACTAGAGACGAACCTGATTCAATATTTTTTAACATCCGGCACACTTCTCGTGTCTACATACTACTAACACATGATGCATTCTTAAATTTAAACTTCATAAAAGTTGAATATTATATTTATTTTATACCAAAATTATTGCTTTTTCTCAGACACTAAATTTGAACAGGACTTCGTTTTACCGTGCGTTTTTATTATGTTAACTGAAAAATATTGTATTAAATATGGATGTTAAACAGGGTATTAGGTATAAAAAAATGAAAATGAATTCGGGTACGTAAATATTTCAGTTCTTTAGTTACTTTGATTTGAAATGCGAGGCCTCTTAAAATAAATTGTTATCAAAGTCATCTGAAGACTCTCGCTATCCAGTTACAGTACCGACATCTTTTTTTTTCTTAATTACACAATGACAACATCTCAATGACATAAAATATTCAACAGGGGAGACTATATTGGTCTTGACATAGCCCTCACAGTCGTTGATTACCTGGACCGTGAACAAGAGTACATGCCTTGGAAGGCCGCAGCAGCTGGGCTGGGCTACATCGCCAGTATGATTTCAGACCGAAAAAGCTATGAGCGCTTCCAGGTGATCAGAAATATACCTATCTTTAAACATGACTATAACAATCTAGAATTATTTTTTAAAATTCTGTCATATTTTTTGCCATGATTTTCCTGAATTAGTTTTAAAAAATTACAAACTTTCACACAAAGTCAATATACGTTAAATCTTCTCTTTTTTGTTTCTAATGAACTATAAAAACAAAAATGCTCATTGGGTCTGACTTTTTTTCTTCCTATTCGCTTATTACAGAATTTTATGCAACTTAAGTTGGGTGATTTATTCAACAACTACAGATTCAATATCACTGGGGCCAGTCACTTTGAGGTGTAAGTAGATTGGTATTATTCGTACTTTTTTTTTCTGTTATAGAAAACAGAGACTAAAAATAGCTTGTTGATCCAAATCTCGCGTTTGAATTGAAATATTACTTTTTAAAATAATTTTTTAAACGTTGTTGCTTAGCAACTACTGCCAAACCTTTCTCTTTAAGATGAAAGACTTTGCTTTTTTTTTTTTCCCTTGTTGGTCCTAATTGTTTCCTTGTTGGTCCTAATTGTTTCCTTGTTGATCCTAATTGTTTCCTTGTTGGTCCTAATTGTTTCCTTGTTGGTCCTAATTGTTTCCTTGTTGGTCCTAATTGTTTCCTTGTTGGTCCTAATTGTTTCCTTGTTGGTCCTAATTGTTTCCTTGTTGGTCCTAATTGTTTCCTTGTTGGTCCTAATTGTTTCCTTGTTGGTCCTAATTGTTTCCTTGTTGGTCCTAATTGTTTCCTTGTTGGTCCTAATTNAGCTGGGCTGGGCTACATCACCAGTATGATTTCAGACCGAAAAAGCTATGAGCGCTTCCAGGTGATCAGAAATATACCTATCTTTAAACATGACTATTCTATAACAATCTAGAATTATTTTTTAAAATTCTGTCATATTTTTTGCCATGATTTTCCTGAATTAGTTTTTAAAAAGTACAAACTTTCACACAAAGTCAATATATGTTAAATCTTCTCCTTTTGTTTCTAATGAACTATAAAAACAAAAATGCTCATTGGGTCTGACTTTTTTTTCCTATTCGCTTATCACAGAATTTTATGCAACTTAAGTTGGGTGATTTATTCAACAACTACAGATTCAATATCACTGGGGCCAGTCACTTTGAGGTGTAAGTAGCGTAGTATTATTCTTACATTATTATTATTATTTTTTTTTTTTTTGTTATAGAAAACAGAGACTTAAAATAGCTGGTTGATCCAAATCTCTCGTTTGAATTGAAATACCAATTTTTTTTTTTAAAGTTAAATTTTTTAAACGTTGTTGCTAAGCATCTGTTGTACGAAACCTTTCTCTTTAAGATGATAGGACTTAAGCTTTATTGTTTCCTTCTTGCTCCTAAGTGTTTCCTGGTTGATTAGAAAAAAAGGTGTGGGGGGTGTTGTTAGATGTGCTTTTTCTTCCCATGTGGCTATTTTTTGAGTCCTGTCAATAGGCTGCGTGTTCATAAGACGACACAAAGCATCTTTGTATGAACGATATATAATGAAAACCAGTGGCGTCACAACGGGTGCGATGGGGGCGGGCCGCCCCGGGTGACACCACCAGGGGTTGACACCAAAATATAAAATTCTGTATGTTGCCGTGATTTGGCACTGGAAAACTCGGAGGAGTTCTATGAAGGAGTGACACCATGAGCTACCGCCCCAGGTAACACTAATCCTAGTGACGCCTCTGCAAACTTTACAGGGAACTTCGTGTGCTGTTGGCCACCGAAGCTTGCAGATATGAAATCTCATTATGTCTCGAAACAGCATGGGAACAGTACAAAGCTTTGATGACATTCCCCTATGTTTATCGGTACGTATTTTGATGTTCTAATTTTCCACTTGGTACATTAAGTAGTTGAGCTACAGCGTGTGGTGAATTACCTTGTGGTGAATTACCTTGTGGTGTATTACCTTGTCGTGTATTACCGTGTGGTGTATTACCTTGTCGTATATTACCATGTGGTGTATTACCTTGTGGTGTATTACCTTGTGGATATTACCTTGTGGTGTATTACCTTGTGGTGTATTACCTTGTGGTGTATTACCTTGTGGGTATTACCATGTGGTGTATTACCATGTGGTGTATTACCATGTGGTGTATTGCCATGTGGTGTATTACCTTGTGGTGTATTACCATGTTATGTAATACCATGTGGTGTATTATCATGTGGTGTTTTACCATGTGATGTAATACCATGTGGTGTATTATCATGTGGTGTTTTACCATGTGATGTAATACCATGCGATGAATTACCATGTAGTGTATTACCATGTGATGTAATACCATGTGTTGTATTACCACGCTGTGTAATATCATGTTGTGTTTTACCATGTGGTGTATTACCACGCTGTGTAATACCATGTGGTGTATTACCATGTGGTGAATTGTCACTTTGTGTATTACCATGTGATGTAATACTATGTAGTGTATTACCATGTGGTGTATTAGCCCGTTGTGTAATACTATGTGGTGTATTACCACGCTGTGTATTACCATGTGATGTAATACCATGTGATGTATTACCATGTAGTGTATTACCATGTGATGTAATACCATGTGATGTATTACCATGTAGTGTATTACCATGTGATGTAATATCATGTGTTGTATTACCACGCTGTGTAATATCATGTTGTGTTTTACCATGTGGTGTATTACCATGTGGTGTATTACCCCGTTGTGTAATACAATGTTGTGTATTACCATGTGGTGTTTTACCACTTTGTGTGTATTACCTTGAAGAGTATTACCATGTGGTGTATTACAATGTGAAGTATTGCCATTCTTACTTCACGTTTTAGTTTTGCGTACATTGGTAACATTATAAAATAATACATAAAATTTTGTGAATTATAACAAAGTACAATATCACATTTGAAATTAATATTCAAATTTCATATTTTAAAAATATTGATATTCTGTGTTCTATGTCTTGTTGATTTTTTTTTTTCTCCTTAATTCCCAAAATGCAGTGTCGACCCAAACTTCAGGCAGCTTATTTACTGCTATGGGATATCAACTGGCGGTGTTACAGAGTGGAACTTCGCTTTAGAGGCTAGTGAAAAGCTTGTTGAAAATTTATCTAGTATATATTGTGGGGAATTTAGGGCGGTTAGGGCGCTGCGTATGTTTGGCCTTTAATGTGCCGCTGGACTAACGGGTGAGTCCAGGCGGCCAGAGGTGCGAACTTGGGAATCAAAGGACGAGCGAGGCTTTGAAGACGAGGACTGACCACGGGCAAAAAATCTAGCCCAGGTGTCAGGTATGGCTGACCAAGATACTCGGCCGTAAGTTAGATGAAGGAGCCGACAAAGAAAGAAAGGGGGGGATTACTGACCATGACAGGGTACACCCACCTACCCCCGTCTTATCTAAGGGGAGGTACAAATTGATTGACGATTGACTTTCGTACAGGAAAGTCTGGGGGCGGAACCTGGAATGGACTAACGCTCGGACCGAGACTGACTGAGGAACACACGGATAGAGAGACACGCAGGGAGAGAGAAGGGTTAGGAAGTAGAATGTATAGGTAAAGAGACGCATATGTAGAGAGATGCACGAATAATGAATGTACTGAAGTTAAGAGATTAAAAGTAATGAAGTGTACATTCTGCCTTGGTGTTTAGTGTTTAAAGAGTAATTAACAAAGTGTGTGAAGAGCAGAATAACAGTGAGAGTAGATAAGGAAAGATAACCAATAGAACAACCAACGGATCTTCACAATATATATATATATATTAGGGCTGCTAAAATTATATTATAGTTCCTCCGTTAAATTGTCAAATTGTTTATTGTTTAAATTTATTTTAATTGATCAAATGGTGATTAAATTGAAGAGGTTGTTTTAAATATTTATTCCGATTTATCAATAAAGGATTATTTATTAATAATTAATAATAGTTTGCTTTTTTATGTACAAACTTCTCCATTTTAAGAAAAAAAGATTTTTTAAGTGTAAACTTTAAAATAAGCTCTTATATTTAAATGTAAAAAAATGGTTAATTGCCTTTTTTTTGTTACATCCCTTGAAATATTCAGTTAAATGTCGTCGTACATCTTATTTTTAGCTTAATCAAAATTATCGATTAATTATTCGGTAATTTTTCAAAAGTTAAAGATTAAACTTAAATTAATCGATAACAGCCCTAATACATATATATAACTATTACTAATTATTAATAATTAATAATTTATTAAAACATCGGTAAAAATATTTAAAACATACTCTTTAATTTAATCGCTATTTTATGGATTAAAATAATCGATACATTTTTTACCGATTAATCGAGAAATTAATCGGTCATTTCCGTAGCCCTATTATAGATATATATATATACATATAATTTTAATTTATTAAATTTTATATACACTGTATATATATATTATTCTTAGCGCTTTAATTAAGATGACATTGCTTAATGCTTCAAATTGTTGAGAAAAAAGTTTCTTCTCCTATTTAGCTCTCGCTCAGTTTATGAGTGCGATCTTCTGATAAAATATCACATTTCGTCACATCCAAATCCTGTTTGTTCCTTATGTTTGAAACGAGACTCCACTATACATTTGGTGTTATATACTTTTCTGATAGCACGCCAGCGAACATTTTTTAAAGAAAGCCATTAAAATTCTTTTAACTCGTAGGATTTTCGTTCAAGTTCAATAACATCCAATAAAAATAAAAAATAAATTAAGTTCTCAAATGCATCTCTTAACAATGTAAAAGCTGCCCATGCTAGTAAACTTCATCATACAGCAAAGTTAAAATGACATGATTATAGCTAACTATTTTCTGAATCACACCCAGCCCTTGATTTGAATACAATGGGTAAATTTTGTTGATGCAGATGTATGAACATACCGAGTCGGCGTCAGAAGCAAAAAAACTTATCAGAGCCATGGCTTGCTCAAAGAATCCGGACACACTTAGCAAGTAGGTCATATTATTTATTTATAACGCTGGAATTAATTTGTAACGTTATTAATAGTGCTGCGGAAATTACCGATTAATTTCTCGATTAATCGGTAAATTATTTTATCGATTAAAATTCTTTTAATCGATAAAATAGTGATTAAAAAATTTAATGTTCGATTTATAAATAAATAATTAATAATAATTATTATTTTTAAATATTATTTTACGAACAAACTTCTCCGTGAACTAAATGTAAAGTAATGTAAACTTTAAAATAACCTTTTTTATAAGGACAATGATAAAAAAACCACATTGTTTTTAATTATTTAACAATAATAAAATTTAAATTGATTAACATTATATTGAACTACTTATATTTAAATATATCTCCTGTCAATATCATATCTTTAAAATAAAAATACTTAATTTATGGGCATTTTAAAAAGTGCCATAAAAGAAAACAAAATGTGAAGGAAAACGACCCAGTAAAAAAGTGATAATGAGTTCTTAGAGGACAAATCATAACTTTTGAACCACTTCATACCGGAAGGTTATCTTTATCTTTTTGTTAATCATCAAACAATTTCCTTAGGGCTGTATTACTTTTATATTTTAAAATTAATTTGAAATTTTCATTCAAGTGCCTAAACTTTAATACGTTATTTAACTTATTTTCATTGCTAACTATGTTTTAAAAATAACATAATAAATGCATGAAGTGTCTGTTTTTATTACTTCCCTTGAAATATTCAGTTTAATGACGTCATACATCTTTTTTCCTAGTTTTCACAAAATTATCGATTAATTAATCGGTTACTTTTTCAAAAGTTAACGATTAAATTTAATTTAATCGATAACAGCCCTAGTTATTAATAATTATGAATTATCAGTTTGTTTTCTATCCACCAATTTTTGTTAAGTAATCTACACGATAACATTTCCCTCAAGCTACTGGGACACCAACACCATAAACATCTTTTTGAGATTGCATGTCATTTATGTCATTTCTAGTTAGCGCATTCTTTGACGCGATATATGATTTAAATAGAAAGCAGATCTCTTAAAAATTTAATAGCTGAATACCTTTACCCTAACTGTTTTCTATGAGAGAAAAGCTTTTTTTGAAAATCCTTTATATTAACTCGTGGTGGCTGCTTGCTTGGGTGCCGAAAAAAACATTGGATAGATTTTAACCCACTTCCCGTGCTGATAATAAAAATCGTGTATCAAAATGTTCCATCAAACGAATGTACTGCAATTAAATTAATGAATTTTTAGATTATCTTCATTTATCTCTATGTAGCATGTTAATTTTTTGTGCTAGAGAACCGTTGTGCGTATTATATTGAACAACCTTACCTGTTGCGCAATAAGACGCGTATTATATTAACAATACTTTCTAAAAATGTATTCACAATCGTTGTGGATTATATTAAATGTGCTGTACGAGATATAACAAACACATTTTTTTTTGGGTTGTCTTGCGCTGCGTATATCATGAAAATTCTTTTAATACATCTCTTACATAACGGATTTAGTCAAAAACTTATTTTTTTAACAGGGTTTTTATATTTAGAAATGCTGTCAATACAGAACACAGAATGATAGTCTTTGAATGATGTAGAAAAATGTTGTTTAACATAATCGTAAAGGTTGCTTTAATTCGCGTGGATCTAATTGTAACAATCTGGAATGCAGCATCTAAATGGATTTGATACATCTCAGGAAATGTTAGGTTTCAACAGTGGCGTCGCTAGGGGTGCGGTGGGGGCGGGCCGCCCCGGGTGGCACAATCAGGGGGCGACACCAAACAGTAAAATTCTACATATTCCCTTTATTTGGCACTGGAAAACTCGGAGGAGTTCTATGGCTTAAATCATGACGGGGTGACGCCAGGAGCTACCGCCCCGGGTGACACCATGAGCTACCGCCCCGGGTGACACCAACCCTAGTGACGCCTCTGGGTTACAATGTCACGCCTTTTTTGAAATTGACCCTTACAGACCATTAAGGTCCATGGGAGCATGTGAAGTGGCCTTCACAAGTTTCATTGACCACTAACGAGCATGGGATTGTGTGGTTGGCGCAATGCCCCGGGGGGGGGGGGCCTTGCCAGATCCGCGGTTTCGAGCCCGCGACACGGGTTCTTGCTGCGGATCGGTAGTCCAGCTCGCTACAACTTAGGCCACCGCAACCCCCCCCCCCTTGTGTAGAGTCTGCATTACAAATAAGAAATATTTAGGTATCTACAAATCTATTTACAGTCGGACCTCTCTGTCTAACTTCCCGAGTCAAAAACCTCCCTATATCCAATTAATTGTTAGGTCTCGGTCCGATTCTACGCATAATAATGTAATTTTCCTTAACTGGAAAACTCCGTAAATCATTTTTTCCCGTTCCTTTTGCGTTCGCCTTAGAAAGTTCCGACTGTGTATAATTCGCCAGAAACTACAGCAACCAAGACTCAGTCTCTATATATGCTGTAGTGTGCATACCAGCACCGCACTGCACTAAGCGTACCGCACTGAGACGAACTACGAGGACAGAAAGTAATGCTATAAAATAACTAACACAATGCGCACGGCGAGAAGTTATGTGCATGTTCTTTTCACCCTTTCTTTTAGAGATCTATTAGGGTAGTGAAGAGAGAAGAAATAGCGTGTTCCATTGCTGTTCAATTTTAAAAGTGCTCTGCTATAGTTCCTTGTCTGCAGTCGTGCGGCGTTTGGTACAGTGTGGATCGGTTCTTGCTTTTATTTAATTCCCAAACCTGAGATGGTGACACTAGATACGCCCCGCAGCTCCTGCACTCCACTAGCACACCACAAAGATTTTATATGTACATAAGATAGATAAATAGACAGATAGATAGATAGATAGATAGATAGATAGATAGATAGATAGATAGATAGATAGATAGATAGATAGATAGATAGAAAGAAACTTCTGTGTATAAAGTTAAAGTCTTTTAATTCTACAGCTACCTGAGTATGACCTTAAGAGTGAACTCTCCAATCAAGGCTGGTGACGTTCTGGATGTCATTAGACATGTAGCAAACAACCCTGTAGGAAAATCTATTGCTTGGGCGTTCTTTACCAGCAATTACGTGAGGATTAAAAGAACGTAAGTCATCGGAAATGGATTCAGCTAAACATTTTTTAGATCTATATGCAAGACCCTTTTCAAGAATTTTAAAACGTTTTTTGTTCTTAAATGAATAAAAACTTTTTACACCGATTATATAAAAACGACATTATATGGCCCCTGGGCCCAATCAGAGAAAGATTTAAATTTTAAAACATCTGTCAATTTTATTTTTTAAAATTTTTGTTTCTTAATCAAACTTGGTACATAAGAATTTTATTGACACATTAGGACAAACTATATAGGAAAATATGCCCAATGTTAAGCAGGTTTAATTTCAATATTCTACGCATAACAGACTGACGTAACAGACTAGCGTAACAGACTGACGTAACAGACTAAGGTAACAGACTGACGTAAAAGACTGACGTAACAGACTAGCGTAACAGACTGACGTAACAGACTAACGTAACAGACTAACGTAACAGACTAACGTATCAGGCTATGGTAACAGACTTACGTAACAGACTATTGTACCAGCGTTCGCCATTGTAATCCCTCTCTTTTTGTTTAGCCCGTCTTCTCGAAACATTGTAAGCAGCACTCCTGCCATAACCGTTAACAAGGACGTTCTTATTTCGTTGGTATAAAGTCTATGTCATTCGCCATATATTTAAGCATTCTCACAGTCTTTATACTTACTTTACCGGAAATTCGGTACGTGGGTTCCCAACACCTACTGAGATCCTACTTTTTCGTGTGGGTATTTTGGCTAGTTTAAAATATACGTTGCAGAGTATCTCTGCCAGGTCGAGTATTTGCTCACAATTACCCGACTCGAGCGTCTAATTGTAAAGATAGAAGTGTGCGGATTTATACAAAAATATAATTTAAACTGATCTTGGTCTACTTAAATACTTTTTTTTATAAAATCTAATATATAGGTTATATTCGAAAAGGGTTATTGAAAAGATTGCTTTTACAGCTTTTAAACATAGTATGTCTTTTTCCCCTAATTCCTTCTCATTTCATCTATTTCTTAGGCAGGAGAGTAATATATTTGCCTGGCAGCAAACTATGGAAGAAATGACCGCCTTATTTAAGACATCTAGTGAACTTCAACAGGCATGTGAACTTTACATTTTATGAGCTCAAATTTGGCATATTTTTTTAAATTATAAAGTCTTTGATGATTTTCAAGTTGCTTTAATGATTTAAAATCTTGCGGCATCCTTCCGTCTCGCGAGACGATGGTGCATCACCGTTGGGTTGGGTTGCATTTTCTCGAGTGGGTGTGCAGTCCTATCCCTGAGTGACAGTCTTTACCACAGTTTTTACACACGAGTTCTGTGCTTCCAAATGTCTTAGCCTTTCACCTAGCTCTTCTGTCTGCTGCATCCTTTATTCTTTTAATTATTTAAAATAGCGTTGTCTATGCCATTAATAACTGACAGACGAAATAGATTTATTTCTTAGAGATAAAATAAATTATTTACTAGTTTAACAACTGGCAGACTGTGCCACTTTCATGTTGAGTTTATTTGGCCTCATTAAGAAATTCCTTGACCAATACTGAAATTTATTTGATAACACCT
>MUZC01001995.1:0-16573 GCA_002072015.1 Radix auricularia | reverse complement strand
CGTGTGTCTTGTTATAAGCACCGCTGTGTGTCTTGTTATAAGCACCGCTGTGTGTCTTGTTATAAGCACCCCTGTGTGTCTTGTTATAAGCTCCCCTGTGTGTCTTGTTATAAGCACCGCTGTGTGTCTTGTTATAAGCACCGATGTGTGCCTTGTTATAAGCTCCCCTGTGTGTCTTGTTATAAGCACCGCAATGTCGTCCCCCCATATAAGCACCATCGATCCACAATTTTTTCCCGTTGTGCAATCATGTAAATATTAAGTTCTGTTTCTGACAATGATTGATTTGGGGCTTCATTGGGTGGGGGGGGGGGGGGGGCATTAAGGTGGGTGTTCTAGTTGGGCGGGTTTTTTCCAACCAGAATTACCAGGCATACATAGGGTGACATGTAACTATAATGATATAAGAGGCATCCATGGTGTAACACAAACTAAAATGCTGTATTAGAGTATTAGCCATGAACTTTGTAACACAACGACAATGATTTTTTTTTTTTAGGCGTGAACATTGGGGAGATTGAATTTACCGGTAAATGTTATAGCAGCTAGGCGTTCATTTGAAAGATTGTGGTATGTGACTTAAAAGATAATTGAACTCTACATTGATTTCCCAGTCTATTTCGTCGTCTGAATGTCAGACCACACTTGTACTGCCAACACCCAGTCTAAGTGATGGAAACTGCCCGGGGAAGAGACCGGGACAAGACTTGAGCTGTCCACAAGCTCTTACAGTGACGCCCCTGCCAACACACTCACCGCGCCCCTAATGGCTCTTGTCTGGGGGCGGCATACGCCCGCACGCACGCACGCATCCCATTGACAGAAGGGACTAGATATGGACGTTTTCCTAATGATTTCTCACGCTTAGCTACATTTTTAGTCATGGCCAGTGTTCCCTATAAGGTTCGTTTGTCCTTATACAAAGTTAAAAATAAACAAACTCCTGTGCAAAGTTGCACAGCATTAATTTTTTTTTCGCAATATTCTAACAAAATTTGTTGCGCAGAAAATCAAAACTGCTGCGTGGCGTCGGTCAGAGCTATATGCGCGACCGCTTAGCCACGCAGCTTAAAGGGAACAGTTGTCAACGCTAGACCGGTGTTTGATAGACATTCAGAATCCGTTAATACATGACGAGAACTCGGGTGCGTACTTAAAATTGTTTATTTGCCTTTATAAAAAAAAAAAAAAAAACTTATTTTGATCACTTTGAGCTCCTGGAACCTGCGGGAGCAGAGCTTTTTTAAAAGTTGAATTTCTCTTTTTAAAAAATGTTAACACAAGTCACCTCATTTTTTGTGTGTCCACATCAAGGGTCTAAGTTGTTTTTGTCCTGCATGCTATGTCGGAATGAGAATATCAAAGTTATGTATTAGACTTAGACCAAATACTTCTTCACGTTCATACGGAACCACAGTCACCCCCTCCCTCCATCATACAGAAACAATTTGCACAGACAGCAGCGTTTTCAGATGGACATGTAGCCCAGACCGGCCTGTCACTGGCACTCTCAGTGTGAAATTCCTATTGTTGGTTGTTGTTTGCCAAACTGGACAACGCGTTCGGAATTCCCGTCTCGCGAGACGCTAGAGGCTTACAGTAAAGCAATACAATTAAGGTCCCGGTGACTTTGTACAGGACAGTGTATCCTGAATTCAAATTACCGCCCGTATTACATTGTTATCATTTCTAAATGTTGTTTATACATGTTGCATATTTCTCTCTCCGCCCCCCCCCTCATCACTTGAGCCCAGATGATATTTGTTGTATTTTTGAAGCCTCTAGTGCAGTGACTGTGAAACTTTTTTGGGGCCGCGTGCCCTAATTCCTATTAAAACCTACTTTTATTATAGCTAAGTGCCAACACAAAGTGCCAGCACATTGGTTTGATTAAGGTATTAATATATTAGTTGCGTGACGTCTGTGGCGCGCGTGGCATAGATTCGCCATCACTGCTCTAGTGCCTTGAGACCCGGAACATTGAAGAAGTGGGTTTCACTGTTAAGAATAACTATTATCTTCTAGGTGGTACTCTGGATTTGGGAATATAGATCCTAGCTGGAATCATTATAGTTCCTAGCTGGAATCATTTTCATTGGGGTGAGGGGTAACTGTTACAGGATAAAGCAGTGATATGTGGCGTGACACTACATGTCCCGCAAAAATTGTCAATAATCGCGATGCCCTAATTCTACATTGACATTCTCTTAATACGCACAACACGGGAAGAAAACTTCGCCTGGTTTCACTTTAGATCCTAAACTGTTTTTGATTTATTCCAACCCGCCCGAATCGAATCCCGTAATTTTGTGACTCTAGTGTCCAGCCAGAAGCCTAGCTGTGACCCACGGATGATCCTTGATCCGACTCGCACAACCCTCCTGATTGACACTGGCTGGATTCGCTGGCTTGGTTTACGTTTCCTTCCCATGGTTCCACACTAGCGGATGTTCATCCCCTTATGTCTCATTTAAATGAACCACCCGCTCCCCCTTCCTTTGTTCCTTCGTCTGGCTTAGTCGTCTTGCTCCGTGTCTTGTATGCCAGCCTAGTCTCTCCCCCCCCACCCGCCCGCGCCCTCACCCACCCTCCCGCAGTTGACTTATCACACAACGCGACGTAATAAGGTTTTCTTGAGAAAAAGCCAGCATCAATGGTTGTGTTGTTGGCGTGCCACGTGGTACTGACGGGTGCTGCTGTTTTTAAAGTACATTGTCATCGTACTCTATGGCGGATTAAGGGGGGCTAAACAGGCTAAAGCCAGGGGCCCCCGACTGTTTTGGGGCCCCAAAACTTTTTATATTTTATAATAAAAGTGTACAAATGTTTGCACGAACCCTTGAAAATATAATAAATTAATAAATACTTTCTATACAACTTATCGCGTTCAGACGTGATAGTATTGATAGTACTTAATAATCGAAAAACTTTAATTGATTCACTTCGCATGATATAAAATATAGTTTATATTTTTATAATTTCCCATTTTCGAGGAGTTCCGCTGGCCGTGTGGAGATCGTACAGGCTCGTGGGGCTACCGGTGACGGGTTCCATTCTCAGCAAGGGCAAATATTTTTTTTTCTTTTCACACTCAATTATAAAAACCGCAAACACATCAAACAGTTATTTCTTCGTGTTCGTTTTTTTTTTTCATTATTAAAATTTAGTTACAGTCTTGTATTAGCTGTTAACAATCATATTATTTTAAGGATGCTGGCTGGATAGGGCCCCCGTTTGATTGCAGCCGGGGCCCCGTGCAGTCTTAATCCGCCCCTGATCGTACTGTTAAACGTTACGTTGTTGGTGTGCAACGTGGTACTGTTAAAATGTTATTTTGGAGGTGTGCCACGCGGTACTGATACAAAGTTATGTTGTTGGTGTGTCTTGTGGTATTATTAGGTGATGCTATTCAAGTACCTTTCCATTTTAGTGTTAAAAAATTAACGTATGGTTAAAAAGTTACTGCAACCTATCATTTGCGTACTAAACACCCTCTGCAATGACCGCATCTACAAAGGGATTCAGTGTGAGCTTCCAACAGCAGTGACCTACTGGGGAGCCTGGGGCAAACATCTCAACACAATCTATATGAAAACGCCATTTCTTAATATAGCTACAGTGGGTGCACTTTTGAGACAGCTGATTCCATCCTTACTTGTCTTAGTTACACAGTTTATATCGATACGAAAAGGAATTAGCAAATGGACTTGGGTTGGAGTGATATCCCTTGTCATTTGTGCCTTTAGTCTGACAGAAAACAGTAATTTGTCTTTCATACTGCAAATTCAGTAACAAAACATTTTTTAATCCCTTATAAGTTATATTAACGTCACCGTCTTGTGATCTCTCTCTCTCTCTCTCTCTCTCTCGCTCTCTCTCTCTCTCTCTCGCTCTCTCTCTCTCTCTCTCTCTGTCAAACTCGTGGAAAAACAAAAGTTAAAAAGAAAAATGACCCGATTCCCATAATTCTATCGAGCTGAAATTTTGCATATCGACTTTTGTCACCTAACAATGCATTGTATCAAAATTTCAGAATAATCGAAAATACCGTAATTAAAATATTGAATTTTTAGTATATCTCTATGTATCCGTCTGCTATAGTTGACCTACACGGATCGCCGGAGTTCATTCCAGCCATCGATGATCACATCCCCGTGTTTTACAGCAAGGGGCGTTCGTTCAGTAACGTTCAAACTGCAAATGTTTGTCGCGTGGTGCGTTTTATATTGAACATATAATTATTAATTTTAATTATGTCTCATATATAAGGGATTTATATTCAAAATTTTTGTTTTTACGGGTTGTTTTTTCATTATACTTTTACAGGCACTGACAAGTATGTGCCCGCTATATTTGGACTAAACAAGATATTCCAGTTCAATGACTCTTCATGATACTCTCCATTTATATCTGAACGCCCCCCCCCCCCGCAGTGCAGTTAACAAATTGTTTCTGCTCTATCACGAAGCTGGTGGGTTTTTATCCCCATGCTGTTTTGTGCTCCGGAGAGCAGCGGTTAACATCTTGAACAATTTGTAGTGGCCTTGATCCTTGAGCGCCGGCGTGAAATGACGTGAAAGCTCGCCTTGTTGAACAATTCATGTGTTATGAAAATAATGGAGTTATATCGATTGTTCCCGGGGAGGTTTTTTCTGTTTTTTTTTTTTTTTACTTCTTTCTTTTTTTTATGCCAGAAGAGAAAATTGCGACTGGAATTGAGGGATTCGTTCGAACGTCTTCAGGCTTCAGCAGTGTTGCCGGCTAGATAATGTCGGTAGTATCCCATGCTAAATAAACACTCTCGTCAGTATTGTGACAGGCTAAATAAATTCTTCCCGTCAGCAGCATCACATGCTAAATAAATTCTTCCCGTCAGCAGCATCACATGCTAATTAAATTCTTCCCGTCAGCAGCATCACAGGCTAGATAATTCTCCCGTCTATCGACATGCATTCTTATGACATGTTTGCATGCCGCCACCGATAACACGATGCGGTAGCGTGCACTTGGGCTCCTTTAACAGCCATTCCG
Organism: Radix auricularia; assembly: GCA_002072015.1. Lineage (NCBI taxonomy): Eukaryota > Metazoa > Mollusca > Gastropoda > Lymnaeidae > Radix > Radix auricularia. Next base: position 11,542 of record MUZC01001995.1, on the reverse strand, counting down.
TTTATAAATGGGTTTCGCCGTTTCTTATAACAGATGTACAATAATTTTGTTTGCATCTTAGCCCCGTCTTTTACAACACGGCAGTTGCCTCTTTGTAATTTATTGGATTGTAGTTTTTATTTTTTTATTGTGATTGCTTTTCTCTGTAATAAACCGGCTGATTTGTTGATAATGCCTACAGCATCCCGAGAACGCCTGGTGCGGTTGGTGAAATATGAGGGGAGAACTACTCCCCCGCGACTTTCTTTGCAGCGCCACGCCCTTTGGTGCCACCACAAGAAACGTGGGCTCTAGAAACTTAAAATCTCAAAGCTTCGTGTGTCAAACTGTCTTAATAATACATACATTTTTAAAGCCCTTACATTAATTTCACCGTCGTCTCCGCGTTCGTCGGTCCGTACGTACCGTACCGTACGGCGGAAAAACAAAGGTAAAAAATGACCAACCTATCGAGCTGAAATTTGGCACATAGACTCTTGTCACCTAACAATGCATTGTTTCAAAATTTCAGATCAATCGGATGTACCGTAATAAAATTAATGCACTTTTAGTTTATATCTATATAAATGCATGTTGTTATTGACATCTAAGTGTTTGCTGAGTTCACTTAAACGATCGGTGACCACCCCGCACCGCCAACCGTCCCCATTTTAGAACATTTGGGAGTAAAGTCACTTTCAGCCCTATAAACTTTTTTTTTGAATGTACTCAATACTTTTAGTTCTGTCTCATATATAAGGGATTTATAGTCAAAAACTTTGTTTTTACGGGTTGTTTAATTTACTTGTTCAGCTATCTTTATAATATTACATTATAAAATCCATGTATCCAACAGTTTCTTTCTAAGGTTCATTGGTCAGTTTGCAAACTAAAAAGAATCGTGTGCAAAGTTGCACAGTGTCTATATTTGTATATTTGTGCAATATTTCACAAAATTTGCTGCGCGGTAATTCTAAACAGTTTTGCGGCGTCTGTCACATATCTGCGTTGCCGCGCAGTTTAAAGGGAACATTGGTTACCAACTATGTTTAAGACACTTCGGCTACCTTTATTAAACTTTATGTTCTCAACTGCAATTATTATACTCCAAATTTCTTTCCCCCCCCCCACCCCCCACATTTCTGATAGATAAAACAAACGCCGCAGTAACTTATTTATTTCTCCTAAATATTTAACAACCGGCGTGTAATTAGAATGCCGAACCGAAACTGTAATTTGATGTTGCTCCTATACTCAGACGTAAGCGAACACCCGGCAATAATGAGAAATAACCGAGAAGATACGGAAATCGGCGGGGGGGGGGGGGGACAACATTTATTGATTAGCTTGGGACAAATCTGTTCAATAGAAAAAAAAAAGTGAATTCTTGTTAATGATCCAATAATTTGAAATACTTAGGGTTTGTTTTATTCTATCACCCAGACTACACAACTGTCACTGGAGCTGTACGAGTTGATTCACTCGGGTTGAAAGATTTGAGTGGTTAACTGAACGTTACTTGGTGTGATGAAAGATTTGAGCAGTTATTTGAATGCTACTTGGTGTGTTGATTCACTCGGGCTTAAAGATTTGAGCTGTTATCATAATCATTGTTCCTTCTAAGGTTTTTTGCTCCGTGTTCAAAGCGAAAAATCTCGTGTGCCAAGTTGCACAAAGTGCAACATTCTACTAAATTTCCTGCGCCGTAATTCGAAGCTGCTTCGTGGTGTCGTTCAGATATCTGCGAGGTCGCGCAGTCGTGCAGCTTAAAAGGAACATTGATCATAATGCTACTTGGCTTGTTGAATCAATAGAGTTGAAAGATTTGAGCAGTGATCTGAATGCTACTTGGCTTGTTGAATCAATAGAGTTGAAAGATTTGAGCAGTGATCTGAATTCTTCTTGGCTTGTTGAATCAATAGAGTTGAAAGATTTGAGCAGTGATCTGAATGCTACTTGGCTTGTTGAATCAATAGAGTTGATTGAGCAGTGATCTGAATGCTGCTTGGCTTGTTGAATCAATAGAGTTGAAAGATTTGAGCAGTGATCTGAATGCTACTTGGCTTGTTGAATCAATAGAGTTGAAAGATTTGAGCAGTGCTCTGAATGCTACTTGGTGTGTTGATTCACTCGGGTTCAAAGGTTTCAGTGGTTACCTGAAAGTTGTTTGGCGAGTTGATTCAATCGGTTTGAAAGATTCTACTTTAAGTTTTTAGGCCCACACGAAAGCTGTCTCAACTGCATCCGTCCGTCAACATTTCAGTCAACATGACATCTGAAGATTTCAAGTAAAAAGCAACGTGCCCTTTAATGATGTTCATTGAAAACACGTGCCCTTTAAAGATGTCCAGTAAATGCTCTACATGCCCTTCAAGGATGTACTATTAGTGAAATGGGAAAATATTTTGTTCGTCATACACCACCGCTCATCTGAGTCACCCCACCCCGACTCCCTTGTTAACTCCCAAGCAACAAACCATGCACTGAGCACAGAGTAACGAACAGATACTCCGACTGTAGAAAAGGTTCATGTTTGTGTTATACTAAAGTAGCAGTAAATCATAGCTTTCGCACAAGATCAAGATTCACAACACACCACTGCAACTGGGGGCGGCATCCATTGCGTAAGTTCTACAATGAACGTTGTTTTGTTATTTGATCGTTTGTTGTTCATTCAAATTTCATCAGCTGCAAACTTCGCCATCATCAGTATTATTTCTACAGCTCGTGTGTTTTCGTGTTTTGGAGCTCGATTAATATTAAAATGTATAATTATTGAATAGAGAGGGGTAGGTGAATGAGTATGGAAGGTGATAAGTCTTACTAGTCTGGTACTACTATACAGAGGGTATTGTCTCTTTTCTGAAGGTATTGATTCTATGCAGAGAGTATTGATTCTATATAGAGGGTATGCTGGGTTATATTAAGAAGGTATTGTCTCTTCAAATAGTTTTCATTAAATGCAGAGGGCATGGTCTCTATACAGAGGGTATTGATTCTATACAGAGGATATTGATAGTATTGATTCTATGCAGAGGATATTGATAGTATTGATTCTATACAGAGGGTATCTATTCTATTCAGAGGGTATTTATTCCATACAAGTATGGCGTATATACGGAGGGTATGCCCTGTATACAGAAGAGGATATTAACGCTATACAGAGCTATCGCCTCTTTAAAGCGAGTATCTCCCTTATAAAGAGGGTATTTTATGGCCAGTATACAGAGGGGATTGCCGCTATACACAGACACAGCTATCGCCTCTATAAAAATGGTATTGTATTGCCTGTATACAGATGGTATCGGCTCTATAATGTTTTGCCTTTTCACAGATTGGATTCACGCTTTACAGAGCTTTCTCCTCTATAAAGCCGGTATCGCCTGTATATAGAGTGAATTGGGGCCTGTCACAGGTGATGTGAAATGTTAGCCTTACACACAAAATAAAGCAAGCCTCATAGTGCGGTGATTAGCTTTGTCCTTCCTAACAAATGAGATAACGCTCACGAGTCGCTGATCAAATATTGTTACCCTTGACAATGAGCTATAATTGAAGAGGTTTCCTACACTTTCGTGTCATTCCTGAGAGAAAAAAATCAAAAGCAGAAAACCGTTTTTTTTTTCCCTTCGACTGTTAAGAAAATAACTCCCGGTACTCTGTCATCTTAGTATTGGCTTAAAAACATGAAGGTGTCAGTTGATGCCTCTTTAACGTAGATGTCATTTGATGCCTTTTTAGCATACAACATGTGCATGCCATTTGATGTCTTTTAAACTTATAAATAAAACATGTAGATGTCATTGAATTATCTCATAACTTAAAGCATTTTCACTTCTTAGATTACCGAACGAAATTATCAAGATTTTATGTGAATTGAACTTGTTAGAACTATTGTTGGGAATTGAACGTGTCGGCACTATAGTTATGAGTGGAACGTGTCGGCTCTACTTTTAATCATTGGACTTTTAATATTGTCAGGAATTGTCAGAATGCTGAGAGAGGTGATGAGAGAAGTTGAGTTGATGCATAACTGCCGCTTGTTTTAGGTAATGTGTGCTGCAAGAATGTGAAATTCGTGCCATGGTTTTATGTTTAAAAAGCCCCCCCCCCCCCCGTCACGTGAAAATGATATTTTCCAAAGCTATTCTCAAGTGCCCGTGACGGCTGCAACTCAAAGAGTTTTCTTTAATCGAGTTTGACAGCATACTAGCAGCGGTCCTCGAGTGTATTCATCACAGCGTGTTTGTTGGGCTGACCAATTCACGTGTGCCTCTCCACAGCCGAGCAGAATGACTCGGAGACCGTCAACGGGCAGTTGCACTTAACTCTGGTATTGGCTTATGTAGTACGCTTTGGCACTAATGGTCTACCATATAGATAGCAGAGGTTCAGTATTGTCACTTGTAAGCATAAACATGTCTCTCTTATAGAATAAGCATAAACCGACGTATTTGTCTGTGGATTGGGAATTACATAAATGTACTAGATCCGAACCGCGGCGTAGCTTACGCCGCAGAACTGCTCATAGGTAGTGCGAAGGAAGGGCGAAAAAATGGGCACAAACAGCAGCACGAAGAAGTCAGAACAACGCAAGTGAACGTGGTTCAATCAACCGCAGTGCGCATGTCTCGAGACCCAAGCTAGGCAGGCACGGGATGGGAGGGTTTGCTTGCGTCTTCGTTCTCTGGCAAATTATCTATACAGAGGGTATTGTCTCTTTTCTGAAGGTATTGATTCTATGCAGAGAGTATTGATTCTATATAGAGGGTATGCTGGGTTATATTAAGAAGGTATTGTCTCTTCAAATAGTTTTCATTAAATGCAGAGGGCATGGTCTCTATACAGAGGGTATTGATTCTATACAGAGGATATTGATAGTATTGATTCTATGCAGAGGATATTGATAGTATTGATTCTATACAGAGGGTATCTATTCTATTCAGAGGGTATTTATTCCATACAAGTATGGCGTATATACGGAGGGTATGCCCTGTATACAGAAGAGGATATTAACGCTATACAGAGCTATCGCCTCTTTAAAGCGAGTATCTCCCTTATAAAGAGGGTATTTTATGGCCAGTATACAGAGGGGATTGCNAACGGGCAGTTGCACTTAACTCTGGTATTGGCTTATGTAGTACGCTTTGGCACTAATGGTCTACCATATAGATAGCAGAGGTTCAGTATTGTCACTTGTAAGCATAAACATGTCTCTCTTATAGAATAAGCATAAACCGACGTATTTGTCTGTGGATTGGGAATTACATAAATGTACTAGATCCGAACCGCGGCGTAGCTTACGCCGCAGAACTGCTCATAGGTAGTGCGAAGGAAGGGCGAAAAAATGGGCACAAACAGCAGCACGAAGAAGTCAGAACAACGCAAGTGAACGTGGTTCAATCAACCGCAGTGCGCATGTCTCGAGACCCAAGCTAGGCAGGCACGGGATGGGAGGGTTTGCTTGCGTCTTCGTTCTCTGGCAAATTATCTGTAACTAGTGTCAAAAATGGCGGAAGTTTTCAAATTAAATACATTTCATATGAAAACTAATAATTTTGAAAAAAAAATACCCAACAGAAAAAAAAATAACGTATACAGAACTTTCATTAATTTGTTAAAATTAATTTATTTCCACAATTTTATGCGGACGTTCGAAAAGAGTTATATTTGGTGCAGTAATTTGGTGCGCTGCTTTCTAAAATTAGTAACGTTACGAACGGATGAACATAGCAAATTATGTATACTGATAATAAACGGCAGTTGTCTGTCCGGTATTCGATAGCGATGGGTCCCTCAAACTCCTACTGATTCCTACAGCCAATCACTAGCGGAGAAAAATTAAATCTCAATTAAATATTTAACAAATTTACGCGGACGTTCACGAGTTATTTTTGGTGCAGTATTTTTGTTGCCAACATTTAGTACTGTGTTTCCATCTTGAAGTGTGTCACTCCTGCTATTTACTACTATTACTCCTATACAACATGCTACCGAAACAACGGCAGAAAGTCCTTGGGCAGGTTTTCTTGCTTGTATATTTATATTTATAGTAAAGGCAAATTAAAAATCGTTGATAGGTCACTTCAAGATTAACGTTTTAAGGCAGCCTTTACCCATTCTTCGAAGTCAAATAGAAGGCAGAAACACACTCATATCTCATGTTAAATTCAAACAAGAAACACTCTAAAGCCTTAAGTCTTATCTGCCAACTACAAACAAGGAAGAAACTCTCTTATCTTATGTCATCTACAAAGAAGGAAGAACAACTCTTATCTTATGTCATCTACAAACATAGAAGAAACTCTCTTATCTCATGTCATCTACAAACAAGGAAGAAACTCTTATCTCATGTCATCGACAAAGGGGGAAGAAAAGCTCTTTATCTTATGTCATCTACAAAGAAGAAACACTCGAATCTTATGTCATCTACAAACAGGGAAGAAACTCTCTTATCTCATGTTATCTAAAAACAAGAAACACTCTTATTTCATGTCATTTACAAACAGGGAAGAAACACTCTTATCTCATGTCATATACAAACAGGGAAGAAACACTCTTATCTCATGTCATCTACAAACAAGAAACACACTCTATTCTCGCCCGAGAAACCTGATTGGAGGCATTTGTTACATAACCGAAGAGCTTGCCTCATATTTCTCTGAAAGAAAACCCGGATAGCCGATCGCCATCAGCACGTCTGTAAGTGAAATTTTAAAAGCAAATTTCTGTTTTTTTGAAGTTCTGAGTGCAGACGGCTGTTGGTGCCCCCCCCCCCACACACACACACATAACCCACCCCTACATAACACTTGTAAGAGATTTTAAACGTTGGGGTAACATGATATCACCGAGAAGCTGCGGGGAAGTCTAAGGGTCATTGAAATACAATCAATAGACGCCAGCATGATCAAACGGACAGACCGTGAGGAGGGAGCATAATTAATCAAGTCGAGATTATCGGTTGTCAGCACCTTCTTAGTTTTAGCTCAAGTCGTCCGCTGGGGAGAGCTTGGCGTCCATACGTTCGAGTCTTTCCTGGAAAGACGAGCGAGAGAGGCATAGAGTGGGAGAGCGAGATTAAAAGAGAGGGATAAAGTGAGAAAAGTAGACAAAGAAAGAGAAAGACAAAAGAGAGAGAGAGTGATAAAGAGAGATAGGGTGAGAGAACTAGACAAAGCGAGGGAGAGCGATAAATAAAGATAGAGAGAGGGAGAGATATAAAAAGAGAGATATGGAGTGATAAAGAAAGAAAGAGAGAGAGACAGAGAGTGAGAAATAGAGAGACAAAGATAGAGTGAGTGAGAGAGCTAGACAAAAAGAAAGATAGACAAAAAGAGAGAGATAGATTGTTAGGAGAGAGATAGAGAGTGCCACAGAGAGGGACAGAGTAGCGAGAGAGCGTATGATTGAGAACGAGCTGTGCCCAATGTTCCCTCTAAAGTTCGCTGGTCCGTGTGCAAAATTTATTTTAAAAAAACAAATTCCCTTGCAAAGATACACATTCATTTTCTGTGTGCATTATTTTTACAAAATTTGCTGCACGGTGATTCTAAACTGCTGCATGGCGTCGGTCAATTATCTGAGCAGCCGAGCAGCTTTTAAAGGAAACATTTTTTGTGACCATCTTCTGTTCTAAAGCTCATGCTACAATTTTCAACATTCTCTCCTTACTTAAAGTGGAAATAAAAAACAGAAATGGGAGAATTTTGTCCTAATCATTTTCTTCACGAGAAAGAATTATATATAAAAGTGTATTGTCGTACCAAAATTTCAACATGTACCGTTATCATCATTATTTTTAAAATTTTAGGATGTTAAATTGTTAACCTTATGCGTTTTGTTTTACACACACACACACACACACACATATATATATATATTCGAGAACCAGTTTATTATTAAAATTATTCGTACACATAGAGCAGACTCTTTACCGTGCTATGTTCGATGAATGGAACCCGGAATGTCAGCCTCTCGTGGGGTGGGTATATGGGGGTGTGGGGTTGGAGAACGTTAAGATAACAGTGTTAGAAGTTAGAATCATAAACCCCAACCCCCATTCCGTCACATCGTAATAGACTTTCCCCCTCCAATAGCAGCTCTCAGGTCCCATCTAGGGTAGACAGCTGATAATATTACCAAATAAGGGCGTCTTATGACGTCAAGCGATTTCAGAACCACCCCTCCCCGTCTTCTTATTCATATGATGGTGGGGGGGGGGGAAAGAGAAGAAAGACCGGTGTCCTATAACTGGAGCTCACTACTTTGAACTTGATTCTTTGAAACCAAAGGTCAGTTTTGGAAGTTAATGTGGTGTGTTAGTCTCGGTTTTGTAAGATGATATGGTGTGTTAGAGTTTTCTACTTTAGGCTTATAACTTATAACCAATCATGCTTTTGATTTCTGGACTTATTCTTGTGTCTTGTGCAGAGGAACTCAGGACATACAAATTGACCCCATAAGAGTTCAACTGAAACGGAAAGTAATTTTTGTCTGCCTCTGTAGGGTTCGCAGTTAAGGGCACACTTTTTTCTTTTCTTGTATACCAAACTTCTATTGGGCGTACTAAAAAGGCCATTGTCTTCAAGGAAAGTCGTATTTTGTCCGTATTGTATTTAATTGTTGTAGTATAATTATTAATTATAGTATGTAGCTCCTCTACCAAGTATCTGTCTTGTCAGGTGATAACTACCTCTTGTCAACTACAGGTTACGATTTTAAGGTAACGACGTAACCCCAATGCAACTTGCCCTTTTCTTACAGAGAGGTTTCTGTTAATGTTTTGTTCATAGGGTATACAGATGTGCTTGCTATTAATGTGGGTACATAGGGTATACAGAAGTGCTTGCTGTCAATGTGGGTACAAAGGGTATTAAGATGTACTTTCTGTCAGTGTGAATGCATATGGTATGAATATGTGCTCTCTGTTAATGTGGGTACATATGGTATACAGAATTGCTTGCTGTCTCTTTGTACAGGGTGTAAAGATTTCCTTGTGCTGTTAATATAGGTTCAAAGGGTACACAAGCACCAAGTGTGAATTTCGTCAAGGAAATAAATCCCCGACCATGAAAGGTCACCGAATGAGCGGGTCGTGTGACGTCAACGAACCTGTAGAGCGATGTTTGTGTATACCCGCGTCCATTGATCTGATCGATATAAGGAGGATGTCTTGACACGGAGGGAGGGGGGAGGAGGCTGGTGGAGTGGGTGGCTCTCAAGCTACGAGGAGCGTGGGGGAGGGGGAGGATTTATTTGCTGTGGTGGACCGACTGTTTACAAACATCTTGAGCAGTGTTTCCTGTGTGAAGTGAAAATGAAAAGAAGTCTAAACGCGCCGTTGTTGAGGGAGGCGATTTGTTTGTGACGAGTGGGCAGCGGTTCTCACATTGTGTATGGTTGACATCGAAGGACTTTGATTCTGGAGCTTCAGGAGAGAGAGGGGGAGGGAGAACGTAGGGTGGGATGGGAGGTGAGCGACTAGCAAGCACAACTGAATTTTGTTTTGTTCTTAAATTTCGAAATCTTGGGTTTGGGGGGGGGGGAATGAAAGAGATGCATTAAAAAGTTGAGAATTATTAAATAGTGTTTATAAAACATCCATATAGGTTTCTGTGAAAGATTTAAAACATAGCATCAAAATTAAATTTTGGTCTACTTACATTCCCAGTCATTGGTGGATCTGTTATTTGGCTTTGCATTTAATCCCTGTTTTTTTAATGATTTGAAACTGTTTTACTTTAATGCTTATTCTGTCAAATATTTTTGAATTCTGGATGTTGTTAAATTCAAGACATTTAGTTCCCCCCTCTTCCCGCATGGCGCCCGGGCTTGGAATGTGTTGCCTTAACAAACCATGGGAGCCAACACATTACCAACATTCCATAACTCTAATGAAAATGCGAGACCAGGGGCAAACTTAGGACTCAATAATCTTATGTATAGAGGGAGCACAAGAGATACACGAGAGATAATGCAATATGTTGGTGCTCATCTCAACCTTTTGCCGTGTTTCTTCGTCAAACGTATTGCAAGAAATTTTTAAAGTTACTCTCATTATGTTCATACTAAAACATTACACTTTAAAAAAAAATATTTTAAAAAAAAATACAGAACGAATAATCTCTTCCATGTATTTTAGTTAAGATGATATGAAACGTTTAATGAAACTTATTTCCGAGAAGTGCAGCATTGCTTTTGTGTTATGTTCAACTCAGGAAGTAGATTAAGGGATGTAAATTATCGCTGAATTCTACGTGAAAGAGTAAATGGTGGCCAGATCTGTAGTGATTGAGAGCCATTTAAAAAATAGGGCTGGCACTGATTAAAAAAAAAATAATCTTTTTTCGATTTATTAGGAAAAGTTTAATCGATTATTTTCGATTAATTATATTTTTATACCGCATATAAGATCCCGTTAAGTCGTGATTTATTATTTCGCGAAATCGGTTAAGGTGCGGTAGTTTCATGGCTACCAAATTTTGTGACGTAACACAGTATATCCGTTTTGATATGCTATAACTATAAGCACGTCTAAATAAATAATAATGAGGAGGGGAAAGTATGTAAGTAAAAAAATATGTAAATAAATTATTACGGTCCCGGTGGTCTAAGTGGTAGTGCGCTGGACTTCCGAACCGTGGCAAGAACTCGAGTCACAGGTTCGAGCCTCGGTACTGGCAAGGCCCCCTGGGCATTGTGCTAGCCACACAATCGTTAGTGGTGGCTTAAAAAAACTTGTCAACGCTACGTCACTTGCCCTAGAGTCCGCAATGGACTGAAAAACGGGGTTATTATTAAGTAAATTATTATAAAGTGAGGAAAAAAATTAATTATATTTTCCTAAATTTTAATAGAATTTTAATCATTAATATCCGCAGCTCAAATGAAAAAAAAACCCCAGTAACATATCTTTCATCAGTTGTACGCAAGCTGCAATGTGAACACAGAAGAGTCGCATGCGGTCGCGAGCAGCTGTTTGGTCACTATGGATCTGTTCATTGGCTTTGTATTTAATCCACGTTTTTAATAAATTTCAACCTTTTAATGCTTATTATGTAAAGTATTGTTAAATTCTGGATATTAGGGAACTCATGATCAAACTTGATCAATCTACCACTTCGTTCAAGTAGTGGGCTTGAAAGGTCACACTGTCCAACTTTAACTTTTATTGTAGACCGCGGGGTTGTTTCTTGAAATATAGCACACGTTGTAAAGTCGTAAAGGATTGAGTTCCTGGTTCCCCTCATCTTGCGACACACGATACGCCCTCCCCCCCCCCCCCCCCCCCCCGAATCTATTGTGACAATGACAGCGAAGCATTTTTCAGTTGTCTCTAATCTTTGACCGTAGATAGCAATTTGTGTATTCAGTCATCGAGCTCACTGACTTATCGAGACACCTGGTAGCTGGTAGCTATTGCTATTTCTTCTGATCAATTTGGCTGTCTTATAATCTTGTTGACGGTGTGAGGCTATCAGGAGGTGTTGGTTAGCTCGAGTTGGTGTTGTGTCCACGTGACACCATCTGGGACTGGGAGGTATATATACATTGAACTGAT
>MUZC01001994.1:1340419-1354080 GCA_002072015.1 Radix auricularia | reverse complement strand
ATGTGGTAGTTGACTGGTGTGTAATATTTTATGTGGTAGTTGTTTAAACTGGTGTGTGATAGCTCAAGTGCTGGTGGAAGTTGCTGAGGTAGGAGCTGGTGTGTCCAGTGTCAGGTAGTGAGGCAGTGTCTTGACGAAAAGATAGAGGCCGTCCCCGGGGTTGGATGACGTCTCGGACAGATCTCTGGGTGTCTGGACCGTGTAAGAACTGACCAGCTTGTTCCTGCTGACAGCACATCTGATCAAGCCCTCTAGGCCAGTCTTTTGAAGCACTGTGGGAGTTGTCCTCCCATCAAATAATCCAATGATACAGAACTCTGTTACAAAGGGAGAGAAGCGTATGGAGTGTTCATTTATTATTAATTAGCCTATTATCTTAAAGTAAAAAAAGGATTTCATAATAATTATTATTCGCACCCTTAAAAAGCGGGGTAGGGCTGGTTTAATGTAAATATCCTTAGCTTCATATTTAATCAGAAAATATAATGATGCTCTTTAGTTAAACATAGAGGGAAGCATTTATCTAAATTCTCTTTACCAAATTTTGGTTCTCTAGACGTGAACTGGAACATACATATTCTATATGAAACTGTACCTGATATGCATGCAATACCCACCCTCCCTGCAGTTATACGCACTCTCACCCTACTTATAGCCTATATCCTGACGATAGAGACGCTTTTAGACAAATTGGGCTAGATAAAACTATAAGAGGAATTCACCTACCTAAGATTAAGAGGTCGTCCATAAAGTACGTCACGCAATTTTTTTACCATTTTCAACTCCCCCCTCCTGTTACAAACTGTAACAGATCTCGAATCCCCACCTCTCCTAAAATAGACACACATTCCAACAAAGATTTTGTAAATATTTTTATTAACAAAATAATTAAAATTTAATATTTTAAGTGATGTCACACATGGCATGACCCACCTACCCCCGTCACACTTTCTTTCACCCCCCCCCCTTTCTGAAGCGTGACGTACTTTACGGACGGTCTCCCAATAGAAGATTTATGGAAACTTTCGAGGAATTTGGTTTAGCAAGCGGATTGACAATAAACGTCAAGAAGTCGGAAATTATGGGAATAGGAAAACTCACGTATAACGACGACTATCCCCTTAACCTGGAAGGAAAGAACGAGCTACTAAAATAGGAACATTCACAAATAACCCATGGGAAACACATAAATGAACATGGGATTCACTAGTTAATTTCGTCATCAAAATCATCACACGACATAAGTACGCAGCCAAAACAATATTCAGGAGAAGTACACTAGTAAATACTTTAATAATACCTAAATTAATTTACGTAAACATTTTAATATTCCTCTACGTACTCGAGACACAATTAACCGAATGATTAGGCGAGTAGGAGATTTATTTTTAAGAACACTAAATGGAGCATAAAGAAATCAACTTTAACGCAGGTTTAATTAGACGGAGGAATAAATTTACAAGATACAGATAGATTACTACACAGGAGACTGCCGATAACACAGCGCGCTCGACTAGCGTACCGATGGTCACAGGTTCGAATCCATGCAAAGGCAAAGATTTGTTCCTGGGGTCTAAGGCGTCCCTGAGTCCACCCAGCTCCGAGTGGGTATCTAACATTAGTTAGGCGGCTGGGTAATGCGTGGAACCCTCATAGCCGTGGCCAGTGAACGCTGCATCACTTGCCAACATGTCACTTTCATGGTCTGTGGACGCAATTATCTTCTTCATAGAAGATATGTATAGATAAGATAAGATAAGACGAGACTTCCTTATTTTTACCAGGCATGGTTACGCGCTATAAGAAATAATGAGACGTTAGTCAATAAAACAAAGAAATTTACAACCACCTGAGAGAACGAAAGAAAACCCCTCATCTTGAACGAATCAAGAGGATGCGAAAATTCAGTACAACCGAAATAATGGGCACCTTCATAAACTTACACATTAAAGAAATAGAACCGAGGGCTAGAGAAATAACTTATCACTTTATTTTTAATATGACGCCAACTTCAGAAAGGCTCGAACAACAGACACTCCAGAGACCAAGATGCCTTCTCTGTAAATATCCAATAACAGAGACAGAGACACACCTGTTTATGGAATGCAAAGCAATAAAACAAACTAAAACTACAATAACACTACTATTAAAAGCGGGAACGATTTACCCAGTTAATATAGTTAAAGTGATTTTCTTGAACACAATCCCTAGATCCACAATCCATAATGTCATTAGCTTACGACTGATGACAGAATATGTGCAGCACATTTGGCAGTGCAGGAGAAATGTAATATTTAACAAAAACATATTTACAGAAAATATAATAGATATAATATTTACAGCGGAAATTCAAAATTTAATAATAATAATAAATTGATAATGTATAAGCGCTGTACCCCAGCAAGGAGCCGGGCTCACAGCGCTTTAGGCCTACATGGAGATAATAACATACCTACATTAATAAAATAAACATTCATATCATACTAACCACATAAATGACAATACGTTAAACATCAGCTACGTTAACCATTAAAAAGAAATGTTGTTACATTAATTTTGAAAATAAGTTTTGAAAAGATGCGTGTGCAGTCTTGAAGGACTTAGTAGTTGAAATACTACGGATGTGTAATGGTAGAGAATTTGATCGTTTGGCTGTGTAATGGTAGAGAATTCCATTGTTTGGCTGCACAAAAAGAGAGTGATCAAATATAAAACTAAATAAAAACCAACTTAAATTACATTATAATAAATTGGCTGAATTTTAAACACCTGCTGTAAACACTTGTAATTAACTTTCATGTATGAATAAAATGTCAAGGCATCAACAACTCCAGGCAGTGTCTACGCTAAGAAATACGCTCTTTCCGTTCAGAGAGAAAACTGCAGAATCAAAGGAAGCAGACACGGAGAAGTACTCTGGAGAAACAGCCATCCCACATGTTGGTTTTTTATAATTAAACATTTTTTAAAAAAAATATTTTATTTAAATTCCCACTTTCACACCATGTCACTTCTTGCCCGTTCGTACTCAAATTTCACTCTGCGAGTCACGGCACTCATCTCACAAAGCTTGTTTAAGTTACTAACTTAAAAAAACAACAAACTATTTTCTTGTCTTTATTAACACTGTTTAACTTGTATCATAAAAAAAAAAAAACTTGGAAAAAAAAGTAAGGCATTCAGCTAAAATAAAATGTAAAAGCGACAACATTTTTAAAAAGAAGCGCGTTGTCCAAAAAGGGACTTCAGCAGAGATCGATGAGAGATGTTTAAGGTTTCCGCTGCAACCTCCCCCCCTCTCTTCTTAAAAAAAATGTTTTAAAAATATTCGCTCTCATTCGCTGTTTCCTAAATATGCGCATCGAATGCAGACACAATAAAACATTTTATAAGTAGCTCGTGTATTAGTACTCGTAAATATCCTATTACTATTAGTCTTATTTGTAAAAACCCAAACGAAATCCATGTCTTCAGTCGATATTCTGTATTATACTATATTATATGGGAAGTTTACAAGTTAATGTTGGGGGGGGGGGGGGGGGAGAGAGAGAGACGGAGTGCCATCTGGAGTTATTCCTGTGACCCGTCATAACGCCCCCATGCAGTTAAATCGGTCCCGGCCAAAACAGGGTCCGTCTTGAGTGGGGCTGCTTTAACAAGGGCCGTTTTGACCGGGGCCCATCTGTCGGGGTCATTTTGTATGTTAAACATGCCCCTTCCCTTATTTATACGCACATATATCATATTGGTTGCGTGGCTTTAGCAGACATTAACTAAATATTTTAGTTAACATATGTTGATTACTTTTTTTTTTATTAAATAATGTCAATATATTGCAGAATCATTTGTTTAATTAGCTTCATTAATAAATACAAAACCAACAGCGATTAGGTACCAGAAGTTTTGTTTGTTTGATTCCTCTCTTTACACATTTACAATTTGACCAGTCAGAATATGGGACGAATTCCTCGAGCTGTTTGTTGTTATAAGTTGTTACTTTCTTATCTCTGGAGCTCTTCTATGTGACTCCCTAGTGTCAACATGATGATTGGTCTAAAGTCTGTGAGACAACCCTCAGGAGTTCTTTGATTGGATACTAAAATTAGTCATTAGACTTATACTTCATGACGTATGGTAAGATAACATTCTAATAGAATTTCCATCAAGTGTCCCGGGTACCCGGCTTATTAAAAATATGGAGTGAACTTTTAAAACAGACTTTTCTAGACAGAGGCTTACATAATGTATGAGCTGACAGTATATGAGTTGACAGTATATGAGTTGACAGTATATGGGCTGACAGTATATGGGCTGACAGTATATGGGCTGACAGACAGTATATGGACTGACAGTATATGGGTTGACAGTATATGAGTTGACAGTATATGAGTTGACAGTATATGGGCTGACAGTATATGGGCTGAGAGTATATGGGCTGACAGTATATGAGTTGACAGTATATGAGTTGACAGTATATGAGTTGACAGTATATGGGTTGACAGTATATGAGTTGACAGTATATGAGTTGACAGTATATGAGTTGACAGTATATGAGTTGACAGTATTAGGCTCCCACCAAACACACACACACTTACCGTAACTGCCACTGTCTTCTGACTAAATGTCCCAGCCCCTCCCACCACACACACACACACACAAACACACACACACACTTACCGTAACTGCCACTATACTCTGACTGAATGTCCCAGCCCCTCCCCTCGTATACCTGACCATCTGGACCAATCAAAAAGCTGCACGTGATGTCAGGCTTGCCTGAAAGAAACACGTTTAGTAGTGAGTATCAGGGCCGTCTTAAAGTATAGGCCCGTTGGCAGAGGCGTCACTAGGGTTGGTGTCACCCGGGGCGGAAGCTCATGGTGTCACGCGGGGCGGTAGCTCATGGTGTCACCCCCTCTCGATATAACCCATAGAACTCCTCCGAGTTTTCCAGTACCAAACAACGGGAATATATAGAATTTTACAGTCTGGCGGCCCGCCCCCACCGCACCCCCTAGCGACGCCACTGCCCGTTGGGCATTTGCCCGTGGGGCCACGAGCTAAGGGCTCATGGGAATATGTTTATATATATTATGTATATTTTTGTATTCCTGCCGAAAGGGGGGGGGGTCTTTCTTTGCCCAGGAGCCTCAAATGGTGTTATGACGGTAGGAGTAATGTTAAGTAGAAGTGTGTGTAATGGTTATTTTATTAGTAGTGTGTAGTAGGCCTATCAGTACTGTGTCGTAGTGTGTGTAGTAGGCCTATTAGTAGTGTGTGTAGTAGGCCTATCAGTACTGTGTCGTAGTGTGTGTAGTGGGCCTATTATAATTCTGTAGTGAGTTTTATGCTTGAAGCTTTTCTCTAATCAAGATGAATGGGCTCTAGATGTTTAGATGTTGGTTATGGGGTGACAAGGGGTNCACTTTAAAAGCCATATTTTGTAATTGAAAATTAGCATGTTGCAATTATTTTTTTTGGTCATTTAAATAAGTTTTTTGTGTTTAGTGTAAGGCTGCACTCTAATGTCGTAACACGCGTGAATCCATTGGAAACGTCATTAAATAAATTGAAAGCAGTTAAACATTAATGTGGAACTTACGTTTAAAGTTGTACGGTTTAGATCTGACGTTACATTTCTTAAGCCCGCCCCCCCCACCTCGTCACCATCGCCACAAATGCGTGACCCACTCCACTAGGCGCTTGACGTCATTTATGGACGGCCCCCAATACAGATGTATCAAATGTATGACGTACGAAAACCATTATAATTGAAAATAATTTTACTATTATTATGTACATAGTATCTTTTCTGTTATAGACGCTCTTTCTATACAGAAGATTATTGCGATCTACGTTTATCCATGGTTGGGTCTACACAGTGGCGTAGCTAGAGCTTTTGCCGCCCGGGGCGGTCTCCAATTTGCCGCCCTTTCAAGGGACGTCCATAAATGACGTCACACATGGGGGGGGGGAGATGAGAGAGAGAGAGAGGTGTCACACATTTCATGTCACATTAAAACACACAACTTTAAATAAAAGTTCCAGTTCGATATATGATTACCGACACTTTATTAAATGAATTTTTACATGGCTTCACGGGTGTTACAGTACTAGAGTGCAACCTTACACTAAAAATGTTTAAATGACAATTTTTTTTTTATTGTGAACCTGCTCATTTTTAAATAGAAAATACGGCTTTTATGTGGGGTGGGGGCGTCATTTGTAATGTCATATTGATGAAGGGGTCTAAGCAGGGGGTGAACATTTAGCCAAAATCGCATGACATCATGTAAGGACGGCCTCTTAAATAATTCGTATGATGGTTTTTATAAATAAAAAATAAATAAACATTAATAAAAATATTTAATTGAAACAATTACATTGTAAAAGTAAAAGGTGGGAAACATTTTAACCATTCTATGCCATATTTATGTTAGCATTAATAAAAGAGGCCGCATACGATGATATACATATTTGTACCGATTTTTAAGGCCTCAAGAAAGTATTTGAGTTTGCAGGTTCCCCCCCCCTCCGCCCGCCAAAGGATACAAAACATAATCCAAATTTACAGCCAAAAAACATTACAAATTAATATGCTTTTATTTTTTAATTAATAAATATGTGATTTTTTTTATAAACAAAGAAATTGTAAACATTATTTTTATTGTGTAAACATTTTTATAAATTTACTTACCAAACTTTCATAGTAGAGAAATCGTGTATTATGTTATCAAAATTTAAATTATTTGTAATATCTTGTTCTATGAACAATATTGCAAGATTGTGTAGTGATGTAGTCGTAAATCACTCATTGTAGGGCGAATATAATTTTTTTATTATCTTCAGTTTGGAGAAACACTTTTCACAACTCGATACACTTATCATACATAGATCTATAACTTATAGCAATTGTTGCAAACATTAGTAACAAAAGTAAAATGTTGGGTAAAGAATTCTCCTATCTATATTGTTGAATATATTTTAATAGATCAGAAGGGGTGATCCCCCCCTTTTTTTTTAACATAATGCCTCTTCTTGTAGTGTAGGTAAAGCCAGGGCTGGTTTTAAGCCACTGCCACCTGTTCGGCCGCAGTGAGTTCACGCTTTCATATGCCCCACCTATCTTAATTTTCACTTATTATCCTTATAAATACCTTATCCTTACCCAAATCGGGCCCAGCGCATTCCTTTTCACATACTAAGCTGCAGAAGGCCACGCAATTGCTAAGCAAGGCCATAAAATCCTGGAACCTTTTCGTTCAATATTAAACTGTTCTTTATCAATGATAACAAAGAAATTAATTTGATTACATTTTTCAATCAGTAGGTTACATTATATTACATGGTATTATACACGAATATATTTTCTAGCAAGGGCATGCAACTTATGAGCGGGTTCTATTATTTTCTTGTTTAATTATATATATGGATAAAAACATTTCTTGTTGTACGACTTGCTCTAAAGATAGAACCCCTTCTCCCGAATTTTCTCCACTCATACTTTTTCTCCTTCTAACTCACCAAGTGTCTATAATCTATAACAGCGTTCTGCATTAACGCATTAGGCCTACTTTGTTCAATGAAATGGGTTTGAACTATTTTATTTCTAAACGTTTTTCCATAAATTGAGATTCTATAGAAAAGAAAACTATAGCATCGATGTGAGTAAAGTTCCAACATTTGATCTCGTTTTAATAGTTACTTCTTCAGATGTCAATTTTTCCAAGACGCTTGAAATTTTTAAGTATGTCTTTTTCGAAATTATCTGTTATTTCGATATTTATTAACGGAGAAATTTGAATATTTCATGATCTTGCGCTAAATCTTAATAATTTTCCATAAATAGACGAATTCAAATTATTTACACATTACTTTAATTTGATAGGAGTAGCATTTTTAAAGAATAACCGAATTTTAATTTTAAAAAAGACATTTTATGTGTGCTACTTAAATGCAAAAAAAAAAACCAAAATAAATTTAATTTTTAGCAAGTTAAACTACGTTAAAATAATTTTATAAATCTGAAACAGTAATATTTGAACCACCATTATCCACCATGTCATGTAGGTATTTGTTTACGCATCATTCTGGGCATTTTGAAATTCTACACAAAAACTGTCGTAACGATATTAATAGTACTCATTATTCGGCCCAGCGGTGATGTGTTGTTGTTGTTGGTTTGTTTTTTTTTAGTGTGTGTGTGTGCAGTTTTCTTTTAATAGCGTCATTTGTGATGCATACTGCATAAAAATTTCAAACAAATTGATCCCTTTTTTAAGCCACTTTAAATTTTTGAATGGGTTTGCGTTAGTTATAACAACCACTATGTAATCAAACAAATGTTGCGTGCATCCGTTAATTACGACTCGAAATTAAGAACAATTTTGTTTCACCTTGGTTTTTCACCCTTAAAAAGAAAATTTGCGGATGTTTGAAAGTGCTTTATTGTTCAAATGCCCACAAATGCCGCCCTTTAGATGAGTGCCGCCCGGGGCGGACCGCCCCCACCGCCCCCCCCAGCTACGCCACTGGGTCTACAAGTTTGGCTTTTAAAAAAAACTCACCAGCAATAAGAATATCATTACTCTGTGTGGATTTGACCAGACCGAGGCACGTGACCCTTGTACTGCACGTGCTTCCTGTCTCTTTGACAATGACACGCGAGGCACTTGTTGCTTGGTAGCTGACAGAGTTAGGTGCTCTTGCACCCCATATAGACCTTGCGTTTATGTTAGGGCATGATTCTGCAAATAGAAAACTCTTGAAATACATTAAGCAAACGTAGAAAAAAGTAGTGCTAAATAATTCCAGCTCTGTAACAAACAACTCATGCTGTACCGCGCACAATCTGCCATTGATATCTCTTGTTTTAAAATACGCTCTAGATCAGTGATGGCGAACCTTTTTGGGACTGCGCGACGAAAATTCAACCAAAACCAAAATATTTATAGCAAAGTACCAATAAAAACCGAAAATTGGGTTTGGCTTAGCTGGTTTGATGAAGGATTCGAAGTAATATTTAAGTCGCGTGCAAGCTGATGACTGATGAGGCTCTGCTTGCTGACTTTGGCACGCGTGCCAGCTGATGAGGCTCTGTTTGTTGACTTTGGCACGCGTGCCAGCTGATGAGGCTCTGTTTGTTGACTTTGGCACGCGTGCCATAGTTTCGCCATCACTAATAGAAGATGTTAATAATACTTAAAACTACAACTATCAATGTATTGTTAATGCTACTGTTGATTTTTTTCAGGATTCACTCATTTTTACACAAGACAATGAGGTGAAGTTGGAGCCATTGAACCATGTACACAAGACATGTGAAGGTGGAGCAATTGAACCATGTACACAAGACAATCAGGTGAAGGTGGGGCCATTGAACCATGTACACAAGACAGGTGAAGGTGGAGCCATTGAACCATGTACACAAGACAGGTGAAGGTGGAGCCATCGACCCATGTACACAAGACAGGTGAAGGTGGAGCCATTGAACCATGTACACAAAACAGGTGAAGGTGGAGCCATTGAACCATATACACAAGACAGGTGAAGGTGGAGCCATCGACCCATGTACACAAGACATGTGAAGGTGGAGCCATTGAACCATGTACACAAGACAGGTGAAGGTGGTGCCATCGACCCATGTACACAAGACAGGTGAAGGTGGAGCCATTGAACCATGTACACAAGACAAGTGAAGGTGGAGCCATTGAACCATGTACACAAGACAGGTGAAGGTGGAGCCATCGACTCATGTACACAAGACATGTGAAGGTGGAGCCATTGAACCATGTACACAAGACAGGTGAAGGTGGAGCCATTGAACCATGTACACAAGACAGGTGGAGGTGGAGCCATTGAACCATGTACACAAGACAGGTGAAGGTGTAGCCATTGAACCATGTACACAAGACAGGTGACGGTGGAGCCATTGAACCATGTACACAAGACAGGTGAAGGTGGAGCCATCGACCCATGTACACAAGACAGGTGAAGTGGAGCCATTGAACCATGTACACAAGACAATCAGGTAAAGGTGGAGCCATTTAACCATGTACACAAGACAGATGAAGGTGGAGCCATTGAACCATGTACACAAGACAATCAGGTGAAGGTGGAGCCATTGAACCATGTACACAAGACAATCAGGTGAAGCTGGAGCCATTGAACCATGTACACAAGACAGGTGAAGGTGGAGCAATTGAACCATGTACACACAAGACAATCAGGTGAAGGTGGAGCCATCGACTCATGTACACAAGACAATCAGGTGAAGGTGGAGCTATTGAACCATGTACACAAGACAGGTGAAGGTGGAGCCATCGATCCATGTACACAAGACAGGTGGAGGTGGAGCCATTGAACCATGTACACAAGACAGGTGGAGGTGGAGCCATCGATCCATGTACACAAGCAGGGGTTAGCGAACTGTTTGCCCGATAACCCCATAGTTTAATAATTATGTTGTCACTACCCCGAAATGAGAAGATTCTATATGCCCCTAATGATTCTGCCTCCCCCTCCCCCCCGAAGAGTTCCCTTTTAACCACCGAATTGTGTTATTTACCCCTGTTTGCCGACCCCTGATGTACTCAAAGAATAATTCCAAAAACCCCGAGACCTCACTAAACACAAGTGTGGTTGTTCCAGTTGAAGTGTGGATGCCAGTTTCTCCTCACATACCCATGGTTACGACATCGTTTTCAGATTAAACTTCATCTGGTGTGTCTCTACAGCGGGGGACAATAAACGACTTAATTTAATCAAATTGCATTTTCTCTAGAGTCTACAGAATTCTTTCATTTACCATGGCATTTCAAAATGACAAGAGAACAAAATTTACTTCAACGATTCACCCCGCACATTGGTCATCTTCGTGTCATATTAAACCCTAGGAGACATGCACCTTGTCTGTTGCTTAGCTCGATATATATAACCCCCCAAAAATACATATTATTATTTGATCTTTAGCGAATGCTGCGTCTATTTACCTTGAGCTTGTGTGAACGAAATGTGGCTGATAAAACAGCCTACCATCAAAACGATTAGAATGTTTGCCAACATTGAAATAGAATTTATTTTACAATCCTGACGTGTCTCATGAAACCAATCAACTCAGATTTTGTCTCCGGTACTTTGTTTTTTGGGCGGTGTAAGAAACACATTTTAAGAGCGTGAGAAGTTCGACAAGTGTTAGATAAGGGTGTTTTTTTTTTTTTTTTTTTTTTTTTTTTTTCTAACCTTTTAAAAAAAACTGAAATCGTACAAATAATTTTTCGTGAGTCATTATTTGAACAGTAAACTTTGAAAGTTTGATGAACATTTCCAAGTATGATAAAAGAATTACGTTGGTCAGAGAAAATCTTGTAACGACCAACACTGTAGATATTTAATTCTTTAAGGAAATATTTGAGGATTAACTGGCATCTGGTAAAGCCAGTCTGAATTCCCGGATAGATTCTACCACTTACTACTTAGTGAGGATCAGCTGAAGTCCCTAGGAGGTTTGATTACATGTGGAAGAAAGTCAGCAGTCCTGAGCCTGCGCTCTTCATAGGGCTTCCCGGAAAACCCCCTAAGCTCTCTGGCCCCCTAGGGGACGTAAAAGCTGAGAAGCCCCCCCCCCCGGAGTGGTCACTTCAAGAAACGGCCACCAGGGTGTCCAGGACACTAGGTCGAAAATGCCTCCCTCTAAGTTGACCTCCCTATGGAGGGTGGAATTTTCCTTACTTCGACTCGCTATCACTTCGGCGCCACCCCGGCAAAGCTTACGAGTCTCAATGGTTTGAACCGCCGCAAAGCGGGGGATCATCACTGCCCTACCTAGGGTTTAACCCCAACTGAAAGGTTTCCTAAGAGCTGGCGTCCAATGCATTCTTAGCGGTACCTTTTGCTAATCCGTGCTGGCGCGCCTGGCCCTAAACCGGCAATCCTCAGTGGCGTTGCTAATTATTGAGGGTGACGAAACGGTCGCTTCGGAGTAACCCAACCCTCAACGGGTCCTATGGTTTTCATCGTTGGCATTGCATCTAAATTCTAAATGCTTTGCCTAAGATCCGTAAAGCGACTGTAATCATAAGTGACTAGCACCTAACACCTAACATCGGACTTCGGCATTCCATACCAGGAGTTGTCAGTTTCAGGTTGCGGTCTGCTCCACGACCTTACTCGTCTGTCGAGCCGCGTAAAGGCCACCCCTTCTCGACAGCGTCTGGGATCAGATTGTCCCTAGGTTTTAAATCTCCATTACGTGATTCGAACTTTAAAGAAATATTATAGCTGTACTCTTTTTGAAACATACCGTATTGAAGAGTTTGTTTATATTAAATTGGTGTTAATATTCACTACTTTCGTGGCTGATCCTTTTTTTATCTGATTTTAATGAAACATCTTTAAAAGAAGTACCCCATTATTTCATTTAACAAACTCAAGGCATTGATACAAAATAACTTTATTAAGAGCAAGTTCATATTGATATACAATAACTTAATACAGCAAATTCATATTGATAAACAATAACTTAATAGAGCAAGTTCATATTGATATACAATAACTTAATAGAGCAAGTTCATATTGATATACAATAACTTAATAGAGCAAGTTCATATTGATACACAATAACTTAATAGAGCAAGTTTATACCAAAACTTAAATGAGAAATCATATATATTGCACTTCTTTGGAATTCTGTGACTTTTCCTAACAGCTTTTTATCCCGTCACTTTTTACTATGAAGTTTTTCTTATGAGTTTTTTTTTCCCAAGCGAAACCATTACACCATGACCTCTACTTTAAACAAGTTCCCCCCACCCATACCCGTCGCTAGAAATGTTTGGGCCCCTGACAACTGGGTATGTTTGGGCACTTCTGGGCTCCACCTCGTGCCTGAAGCCTTTTCCTAGGTTCCCACATGCCAAAAACCTTGAAAATATATTTACAAAATGAACGAACTGTCGCTTATCCGACAGCAACAATACTGGCTGCATTTATGTGTACCATACCTGGAAAGTTGAACCTTCTTGCAAATAAAAGTTTGACTGCAAGTAGCAAAGAAGTGGAAGCAGTTGGCGGGATTGAAATAAAACATTAATGTGATAGGACTATGCAACGGGTTACTTAAGACGGTACAATTATATGAATGCAATGATTAGGAGTAACATCTGAGTATTAAAAAAAAAGTTCTAGCTTAACAATTAATCAATAATAATGACCCCTTTTCAGACCATGACGGCCCACGGGGCACGTAAAGCTGCGTATAGAAGTTTAATTAAGCCACCACTAAAGAGCAAAGGATTGTTTGGCTAGCACAAGGTGGCCCGGGGCCTTGCCAGTACCGAGGCTAGAACCCTTCATGATTTAAAAAAAATTAAATTTAAAGGTCGTGTTGTTAAAAATTATTTTCAAAGTTGAACAAATAATTTATTATTTTTTAATTGAAAATGTGTGAAGTAAATGTTCAATCAATATTAGTATGTATGATAGGTAAGTAGAATTGATTTTTTTGATAAAACTAATTGAATGCATGAAGCCATAAAATATGATAATCTTCATGTCTGTCACCATTAGCTAACTTACGAAGCATACATTTTATATTCACTACTTCATATTATATGTCTCTCTCTCTCTCTCTCTCTCTCTCTCTCTATATATATATATATATA
>MUZC01001994.1:1317384-1339038 GCA_002072015.1 Radix auricularia | reverse complement strand
TTTTTTTTCTTCTTTTTTTTCTGTTTTTTCTCTCCAGAAAATCCAGTAAAGCTTTTCGGTATTTTTGGGCCGCTACACATCCTTGGGACTTTCTTAGGATATTTGCAAAAGACCCGAACGCTCTATCTGGTAAGGTTCAGGAGGAGTTGCATGTGCAAGCTCACATGTACACAGACATTACAAATGTATAAACGCAATTCTCAGGGGAAAGTGCGCTAAATATTCCAATGTTTACATTTTAAATTACATCCACTCAAGTAAGTGAGAGTCATCGGAAGACATATATGTGACGTATTTGATTATGTAACTAAATTATATTATTTTTAGAAACATGTGTGTTTAACCAAGGGGTCGGTAAACAGCGATAAATTATCTCATTTGGGGTAAAAAGGGAACTCTTGGGGGTAATGCTGAATCATTGTGGGCATATAAAATTTGCTAGAATCCGCTACTTTTGGGTTAACATTAATGTTAGTTTTAAAACCATTTAACCGGTCTTCAAAAAAAAAAAAATAGTGTTAACACATGTGTTAACATCCTTAGATTATATTTTATTTTAATGCATACAAATTAAACATTGACTATAAATCGTTACTGTTAACTTCTTTGTTTATATAAAAAAAGTTATTTTAAAATAATATTTTTAAAATGTATTTTTTTAAAAAAAATTCCTCAATGACTGACGGGCATCCCGTAAGAAAAAAGGTAGCGAACAGGGGTGAATTACATCATCTGGGGTCAAAAGGGCATTCTTGGGGGTAATGCAGACTCATTTGGGACATATAACATCCACTACACTCCACTTGATATATTAAAATACGTCATGTGTACGCGTATGCTTGGAACATATGCCCACTATTGAACCGGTTCCTTCCAGAAAATGCATTTGCTAAATTTGTTATCTATTTAGATTTCTTATTTACGTACTATAAGAAGACACCTAAATCCAACCTACTTTTATTTATGACACAAGTGACAATAATCTTAA
The DNA here is from genome assembly GCA_002072015.1 of Radix auricularia. NCBI lineage: Eukaryota > Metazoa > Mollusca > Gastropoda > Lymnaeidae > Radix > Radix auricularia. The sequence goes on along the minus strand of MUZC01001994.1, from coordinate 1,338,050 downwards.
TCAACATAACTTGACTGTATCAAGCATCCTTTCTGTCATATTTAAAATTAATGCCTTAAAAACTGAGTTCAGAAGAAAGTTGTTTTGTGCTCCTCTCGAATTGTGATGTCAAGAATTTGATGCATTCAATAAAGTTAATGAATACTTTTGACTAATTTTAAATAGACGCATTTATCATTATATTTAGAATATTTAAAATATCTACATATAATCCTATTCAGATCTTTTTAGACACTTGTCCTGTTTGTAAAACTGACCAGTTGCAGATTCGGGGAGAGAGGGGGGGATAACCGACCACAAAAAAAGTTTGCAGACTCCTGCCACGAGTGAACCAAGCGAAGTGGAGGTTACATCACAAACGCTTTGATGTCAACATCAAACGACGCAGGGTAACACTTTCGTATGTTCTTTTGTGGGTTCTCAAACTTAAGAATTATAATTATATTTAATGTTCGTGTCTTGATAACTTACGCCAAATGGCGTCTGATGGCCTATCGACCGGCACTTTGAGAAGCACTGAATAAAAAAAAGTCATTAAATAAATTTTAAAAGTGAACAAATATTTCAGTGGGAGTTTTATTTAAAGTTACCCTTTAGATGTGACGTCACATTTCTTCAACCCCCTCCCTCCCCCACGTCACGCATCGTCACAAAAGTGAGACCCCCCCCCCTTTTCTAGGTGCGTGACGTCATTTATGGACGGCCCCTAAAGACATAACTAAATCAAATTTTGAATCAAGACATTTAACTAAATCAAATGTTGAATAGAGGCATTTAACTAAATCAAATTTTTAATCAAGAAATTTAACTAAATCAAATCTTGAATCAAGAAATAACTAAATCAAATCTTGAATCAAGACATAACTAGATCAAATTTTGAATCAAGGCATAACTAAAACAAATTTTAATTGAAGACTTAACTAAATCACTTTGTAACTTTGTAGCTTAGGCGTAGGATGTGGTCAGCTAAAAAAAAATAAATTCAAAGGTAATGTTGATCGCGCTTAAAGAAATATTTATGTCTTATCAATATTCAAATTGTTAGAATAATAGATGAAAAAACAACAAAACAAAACTTGAGTACCACATTATGGAAATTTTAACTAAATATGGTATAATCAACAAAGGCTACAAACTAGGTAATAACCAAAGCTATTATAAAGTTAGGTCTGCACCGTTTTATCTTAGGTTAACCAATGAAAACATCTTTCTAAAAATAGTTACCATATGACAGTTTGTGTTGTTTCGCTTTTAGGTCGTAGTTCAGGATGAAATGCCGTAACATCTTTGCATTCTAGGGTCTTTAAAAGTCCACTACCATTAGCTCTCAATTTATTAATCATCTTTTTGAGAGGAATGGTTTCCAAACAGTCGAGAATAGCTCAAATTAGTTTATAAATCTATTTAAAATGGCAGATTCTTTTTGTGGGAACTCAGTGTTTTGGGTGAGTAGTAAGTTAAGTTAGTTTGAAAAGTATTAAAACTTGTAATTGTAAAACTAGTACTAGTGCTATTAAGGCTAAGTAATGTCATTAACTTAGAGTAAGGGTAACTAGTACACTTAGCTTAGACTCTAGACTTTTCTAAAATATAGCTACTTACTTAGAATTAATTGTAATATTCAATAGATTTTAAGATACCGATTTTAATATTTAACTTGACTTATTTATATTTATATTTACATTTTCATCAAGTTATCTTATTCTTCTTATTATTATTAGTATTAGACTTTGACTTTGACATAGATTCAATCATTGATTTAAGTATTAAATAAACCATATTAATTAATTTATTAAATAAATTATGACTTGGATTTTGATTAAGATGTGTAGACAAGTATCAAAATTGACAAGAGGTCAAATTGTAAATTTTGCTAATGCTGATATTGATACAATCTATGAAAAAGGAAATTATTATTAAATAGACGCTGAAGTTCTTCAAAATTCTTTATAAATAATAACTAAGAGAATTTTCAAATCTAGCAAGACGATTCTCTGGTTTTAATCAGTGGCGTAGCTAGGGGAGGGAGGTCCCAATGTAAAAGTACGCCCAGGCCCTCACTTGAGCCTGAACGGGGAGTGGCCGTCATATGTCGAATGTCAAAGAGGCCAAGCCCCCCCCCCGCCCCCTAATCCTTAGCTATGCCACTAGTTTTAATTATAGTTTTAAATACCACTGTCTTAATCAGACGAAGCTTTAGAATCCCCGAAGACAAATTTCATGAGTTTTAAAAGAGATTATCAGTCAGTTTTATGGAGACAAAATATGTATTAGTATTATGTTGATGGAGACATTTGTTTCTTGGCTTTCTCTCAGCTTAGTTTATAAAGAGGAGACAGTAGCCAAGCTAACCATCAGATTGGTTGAAAGTTGAACTTCCTTAGAAAGCTATATGTAATAGACTTGGAGTGCACGACTTGGGGTGCACTAGTAGGCTGGCGTGCCAGAGAAATAGAGAGCAATGACAATGACCAACCAAAGAAATAGAGAGCAACGACAATGACCAACCAAAGAAATAGAGAGCAATGACAATGACCAACCAGAGAAATAGAGAGCAATGACAATGACCAACCAAAGAAATAGAGAGCAATGACAATGACCAACCTAAGAAATAGAGAACAATGACAATGACCAACCAAAGAAATAGAGAGCAATGACAATGACCAACCATGTTTCGTGTTTAAGGAGCTTCCAGAGTCTAATCAGGATGAGCTAAAAGTTTGTTTAGGCGCCATCTTTCTGCGACAATTGAGCTCCTATCTTCACACCTAGACCCAGATTCGTGCGCGGGTTCAAGTAGGTTTGGTCGCACTATGATATCAGTGTAATGTGTCCACACTTGAAGGCCCAGTGACATCATTCCGGAGGAATGATGTCATTATTTGAGCTTTTGTTGTGATATCAAGAGACAAGATTTTTTCAACGACACCGAATCTTATCAGAGGCGTAGCCAGTATGTTTGGAGCAGCGGGAAGAGGGGGTGGCGGGTCGCTTAAAATACTTTGCTTCAACTTCAAGAAAGAAATACGGACGTCTGCCCCACTCTACCCCCTGCCCCATGTGTCCCCAAATCTCACTATCTAAAGATATATTGGGGAAAAGGGGGATTTGTAAAGAGGGGAAACCACCCCACGAGGATTGTGGGGATAAAACTCAATCACCTTCTTTACTTATGTTAGCGTGCACTTTTGGAAGTTCTTTTCGTCTGGCATTTAGTCAAGTTACGCAACTAGATAGCGGGCCTTAGTTGTTTTTAAAATACTGTAACAATTTTTACTTTATAAATGCATTCAAATACGTTTATTCTGGTACAACTGCTCTGCTATAGTAGAGTCCGTGCGCTCAGATTAACCGTGAAACTTTTATTTCTTTGTTCTCTGCCAGCGATTTTTCTTTTTACCAGTGGCTGTCTTCGGTGTCAAACAGTAATATGGTGAATGTTAAAGGGGGTTGACAAGACATAGAAGATATCATATACTGCATATTTGTGATGGGTCCGCGTCCTTGTTATGACTGTGATTTTTTTCTCTTTGCCTGTTGAATTTACTACTTTTGTTACTAAATCCATCGCGAGGAAAAATGTCTCCCACCCCCCACCCACTTTTCCACGAAAAAACCTTTGTGGTAGGACAACAAAACCGCATATCAACAACAACAAAAAAATCCATCGTGTAGGCGTGTGGGGGGGGGGGGCTCCCACACGTCATCTAGACTTTTGAAGTCAGCATCAGCCAAGGTCACGTGACACAAGGAAAAGTAACTTGTCGACAGGAATACATGTTCTTTAAATATAGGAAATATAGAAGTCAGGAAATTGAATGATGATGAGAGAAAGGTGGAGTGGTTGGGATGTCTCTAGTTGGTTGCCCCATCTGTCTAAGCCCCGGTATGACATGTCATAAGGTTGCCCCATCAGTCCAAGCCCCGTTATGACATGTCATGATAAAGTCGCCCCATCAGTCCAAGCTCCGGTATGACATGTCATAATAAGGTTGCCTCAGTCGAAGCCCCGGTATGACATGTCATGATAAGGTTGCCCCATCAGTCCAAGCCCCGGTATGCCATGTCATATGGTTGCCCATGGACTATTATGCCCCAACAACTCCCGTGTGTGATTTCGCTTCAATTTCCATATTGTATATTTCCGCATATTTCTTGATGATAACACAAAGATAGCGCCACCTGGTGACATAAGCAATATGGAAATTATCCTGCGGTCCACTTTTGCTAAATGCATCACTTAACGAACCAGCACCCAGCACATAGACCTTGATATAGTGCTGGCCACGTTGGTAAACTTTCACCGCACAGCAAGAAGTGGTTGCAGTCCTGTAGTTAATACAAAACATCTGTTGAATTATTCGAATCTTTAATCAAATACAGCGACGATTGTCTCTTTGATCAAATACAGCGACGAATGTCTCTTTGATCAAATACAGCGACGATTGTCTCTTTGATCAAATACAGCGACGATTGGCTCTTTCATCATTCTATTGCTGGCCAAATACCATGAGAGTGTGACGACTCTAGTCCTCAGTTATCTCGCTTGACATTTTCGTTAATGCCGGTGGAAGGCGCATTCTAGATGCGGCAGTCTGCCTTGTGTAGGAATGTCTGACTTGTACAGGAATGTCTGCCTTGTACTGGAATGTCTGACTTGTACAGGAATGTCTGCCTTGTGCAGGAATGTCTGCCTTGTGCAGGAATGTCTGTCTTGAACAGGAATGTCTGCCTTGTGTAGGAATGTCTGCCTTGTGTAGGAATGTCTGCCTTGTGTAGGAATGTCTGCCTTGTACAGGAATGTCTGCCTTGTGTAGGAATGTCTGCCTTGTGTAGGAGTGTCTGTCTCGCACAGGAATGTCTGCTTTGTATAGGAATGTCTGCCTTGTGCAGGAATGTCTGCCTTGTACAGGAATGTCTGTCTTGTACAGGAGTGTCTGTCTCGCACAGGAATGTCTGCCTTGTGTAGGAGTGTCTGTCTCGCACAGGAATGTCTGCCTTGTATAGGAATGTCTGCCTTGTGCAGGAGTGTCTGTCTCGTACAGGAATGTCTGCCTTGTACAGGAATGTCTGTCTTGTGTAGGAATGTCTGCCTTGTGTAGGAATGTCTGCCGTGTACAGGAATGTCTGCCTTGTATAGGAATGTCTGTCTTGTGTAGGAATGTCTGCCTTGTGCAGGAATGTCTGCCTTGTACAGGAATGTCTGCCTTGTACAGGAATGTCTGCCTTGTACAGGAATGTCTGCCTTGTACAGGAATGTCTGTCTTGTGTAGGAATGTCTGCCTTGTATAGGAATGTCTGCCTTGTGTAGGAATATCTGCCTTGTATAGGAATGTCTGCCTTGTGTAGGAATGTCTGTCTTGTACAGGAATGTCTGCCTTGTATAGGAATGTCTGCCTTGTATAGGAATGTCTGTCTTGTGTAGGAATGTCTGTCTTGTGTAGGAATGTCTGCCTTGTACTGGAATGTCGTAACTTAATTCTGTCATCTTAATTAACATCTCAAGTAAACATCGATAAATCGATGCATAGTTCAAGTGTTGAATTCTATTGAATGTAGCCGCCAGGGTTGGGGTCTAGGGATCAGGGACTCGGGATTATAATAGGGACCACAACAAATGTTATTCCTGTCTTAGAGAATTCACCTGTCCGCTAAAGTTGTTGGGTGACCAGGTGGACATGGCCCTGACTTCTTTCGTTCATTGAGGCTATAATGACAGGGCCCTTACTTCTTTCGTTCATTGAGGCTATATTGACAGGGCCCTTACTTCTTTCGTTCATTGAGGTTATTAGGACAGGACCCTTACTTCTTTCGTTCATTGAGGTTATTAGGACAGGGCCCTTATATCTTTAGCTCATTGAGGCTATAATGACATGGCCCTGACTTCTTTCGTTCATTGAGGCTATAATGACAGGGCCCTTACTTCTTTCGTTCATTGAGACTATTATGACAGGGCCCTTACTTCTTTCGTTCATTGAGGTTATTAGGACAGGGCCCTTACTTCTTTCGTTCATTGAGGCTATAATGACAGGGCCCTTACTTCTTTCGTTCATTGATGTTATTGTGACAGGGCCCTTACTTATTTCGTTCATTGAGGATAGTATGACAGGGCCCTTACTTCTTTTGTTCATGGGGCTATTTTGACAGGACCCCTGCTTCTTTCGCTCATTGAGACTATTATGACAGGGCCCTGACTTCTTTCATTCATTGAGACTATTATGACAGGGCCCTTACTTCTTTCGTTCATTTAGACTATTATTACAGGGCCCCAGCTTCTTTCGTTCATTGCTATATGACAGGGCCCCGGCTTTTTTCGTTCATTGCTATATGACAGGGCCCTTACTTCTTTCGTTCATTGAAGCTATATGACAGGGCCCTTACTTCTTTCGTTCATTGAGACTATTATGACAGGGCCCTTAATTCTTTTGTTCATTGAAACTATTATGACAGGGCTCCAGCTTCTTTCGTTCATTGCTATATGACAGGGCCCCAGTTTCTTTCGTTCATTGCTATATGACAGGGCCCTTACTTCTTTCGTTCATTGAAGCTATATGACAGGGCCCTTACTTCTTTCGTTCATTGAAGCTATATGACAGGGCCCTTTCTTCTTTCGCTCATTGATGTTATTGTGACAGGGCCCTTACTTCTTTCGTTCATTGAAGCTATATGACAGGGCCCTTTCTTCTTTCGCTCATTGAGGTTATTATTACAAAACCAGCGCTCGCCTTATCAAAGCTATCGTTTTATCGGAAGCCATTTAAGTTAGGAGCAGTGGCAACTCAATCACAGCCCCCCCCCCCCGGGCAACAAACACCACACTCCATTTCCCTTATTTTTTGTTATCAACGTTAAAAATTAGGCTCAGTCCTCAAGATGCAATTTTTACACGTTTTTATATTTAGCTTCCTTGATTGTCCGTCAGTCAGTAGGTCATTCCGTGTGAATCTTGTCATCAAATTCCTGTGGACTGATTGAACTGAATCAGTCTTGATCAATTAGTAATGATTTAATAATCAATCAATTAGTAATGATTTAATAATCCATCAATTAGTAATGATTTGATAATCAATCAATTAATAATGATTTAATAATCCATCAATTAGTAATGATTTAATAATCAATCATTTAGTTATGATTTAATAATCAGTCAAGAATTTCAATCATTTTAACTACATATAGATCTATGTTTTAAATCCATCTACTTATTTTTTCACCCCACTAAAGCTACATAGTAGGGCTGCGGAAATTATCGATTAATTTCTCGATTAATCGGTAAAATTTTTTATCGATTAAAATTATTTTAATAGATAAAATGGCGATTAATTTGAAGAGGTTGTTTTAAATATTTTTTTCCGATTTATCCATAAATGATTAGTTATTAATAATAGTTTGCTAGTTTGCTTTTTTACGTACAAAGTTCTCCATTAAAAAAAAGATTTTCTAAGTGTAAACTTCAAAATAAGCTCTAATATTTAAATTTTTAAAAAATGTTAATTGCCTCTTTTTGTTACTTCCCTTGAAATTTTTCAGTTAAATGACGTCAACCAACTTATTTTTAGCTTAATCAAAATTATCGATTAATTATTCGTTAATTTTTCATAAGTTAACGATTAAATTTAAATTAATCGATAACAGCCAAACTACACAGATAAACAATACGCTAAATTTTTTATTTATTAAAAAAATAAATATTTTTTTAAATATATAGTTATCATGAGCGTTCAACGCTTTTATTTCAAGTCTTAAGAAATGTCAAGTATACTGAGTCTCAAAAACGAAATCTTTATTTTGTTTTTGTACTCATATAAAATCATACGCTTTTGTTTGAATGTTTCTTTAAACTATAAATATATTAGAAAAATAAAATTGTATCACATTATCATTTCATCTTGAAACAAAATGAGGGGTAGGACTTCAATCAGGCTTATACAAAATTAAATGGAAAAGACGTAAACAAGGTAAGGGTTAGCCTGACCAGACGTAACAAAACAGCGAACGTTTCGGCAAAGAGCCTTTATCAACGAACATACAATACACAAATAAAATGAAAATAAAAAATAAAATGAAGAAACTTAGCTGCGGTGAAATCCAAAGTATCCAAAAAAGTACAACTTTTTTGGATACTTTGGATTTTACAAAAGTACAACTTTTTTGGATACTTTGGATTTCACCGCAGCTAAGTTTCTTCATTTTATTTTTTATTTTTTTTATTTTCGTTTTATTTGTGTATTGTATGTTCTTTGATAAAGGCTCTTTGCCGAAACGTTCGCTGTTTTGTTACTTCCGGTCAGGCTAACCCTTACCTTGTTTACGTCTTTTCCATTTAATTTCATCTTGAAAGTATGTCAAAAGTCAAGGTCATCCTTCAATTCATCCAACTAAACTCAGATGCTCTGCAAAGTCAGGAGAATCTTGTTGACTTTAATTTATTCTTTGATATCTACTCAATTCCTCACTACGTACGCCATTACAGAATATGTCATCACCACTCAAGGTGTAATTACAAGATGTGTCATCACTGTACAGGGTGTCATTACAGAATATGCCATCACCACACAAGGTGTCATTACAGAATATGTCATCACTGCACAGGGTGTCATTACAGAATATGTCTTCACAAAGTGTCATTACATAATATGCCATCACCACACAAGGTGTCATTACAGAATATGTCATCACACACAAGGTGTCATTACAGAATATGTCATCATTGCACAAGTTTTATCAGTGGCATTGCTAGGGGGGTGTGGTGGGGGCGGGCCACCCCGGGTGACACCATCAGGGGGGTGACACCAAAATTTAAAATTCTGTATTTTGCACTGGAAAACTCGGAGGAGTTCTATGGGTTAAGTCGTTAGGGGGTGACACCCAGTGGCGGATTTAGCTATAGGGCAGGGGGGGCGGGTCGCCCCCCCGCGCACCTGTTCGGTCTAAAATGGCGCCCCCCTTAAGACGCCCTTAATGAACACTAAAAAGGTGTAACTAGAGCAGAAAAAAAGATTGTTAAACACGAAATTTTTAATCAATCACTAAACTGCAATACGACAATATTGGCTTGCTAAATATCGTATTTCAAAACTGCAATATCTGGTTTGGTCAGTCAGGAGCGTCGCTAAGTGGAAAAGAATAGAGAAGCATTGAAACAAATGTTAGATGTGACCCTGTTTTAGCAAAACAGAGAACAATCTTGCTTTATTGATGGTAGTTGTAGAAATACTGGAAATTTTAGTTAAATGTTAAGTTTATTAGCCAACTATGATTCCACGTTAAACAGTCATCTAAAGTTTAAAAAGAAAATGAAATTTATTTAAGTAATGATGTGCAAATTTAATTAAAACATTTGCACCTGAATTATCAACAGCAATTGATAATAAAGTTAAGTCTTCACATTTCTTTTCTTTAATTATTGATTCAACAATTAATATATCTAAAATTCATCAGATGTCACTTTACGTTCAGTTTTAAAATTAAGAAATGTTGAGGAAAGATTTATAGGCTTGTATACTTTGGTAATAACAGAAATGCTGCAAACCTGCATTTGCTTAGAAGATTCTAACGTAACTACACATTACAAAAGCAAAACATTGACATCACAATCTGTGGAGGAAAGGCATACGATGGCGCATCTGTGATGTCTGGAATTAAGTGTCTGGAATTAAGAGTGGACTTAAAACTTTCACCCAATGTTGTCCCCATGTTTTGAATTTGGTCACTATCGAAGCAATTTCTGTATTCAGTAATGTACAGTTGTTTTTTTGGCTCAGCTGAAAGTTTGTATGCATTCTTTACGTCTAGTTTCCCACGTCTACAAACTCTTAAAAAAGATCATAAATGTCAATATGAATTAACAGTAAAAACTCAGAAATGACTTTCTGATACAAGATGGTCAAGCCATAAGCATGCAGTCGATGCAGTTGTTGAATCATTCTCTGCTATTATAGCCACTCTAGAAGATATAAATTCAGGGAAATCAAAATAACATAGAGGAAGTGTCGGAATTCAGAGCAGAAGCTGTGGGACTATCTGTTTTAATAACAAATATTCTTTTGTTTTTTCTAATGCTATTTGTACAAAAGCTGGTTGATATTTTCAACCACTTGTAGCGCAAGAGTATTGACTTTGCAATTGCAAAACGATTGATCAATTTTGGAAGAAATACGTTTGTTGAAAAGAGAAGCGATCAAGCTTTTTAAAATTCTGAAAGTAGATGTCTAATCATCTATTAACGAAAATTGTTCCAAACTAGATGTTAAAAACAAAATTTAAAGAAACTCAAATGTGCAAAAAATAAAAGTATGGCAGGTAAACTTAGTAGAGATGAAAAGGCTGATGATCCAACTACTAGTTTTAAATCTGAAACATACTTCACTATCTTGGATACACTACTAAAATAAATAGATGATCGATTTAATTACTTTAGGGGCACAGCTATTTATTCATATTGTATTGATCCATCAAAAATGTTGGAAGAAAATAAGGATTCTCTTTGAAGTTGATGCAAAATTTACAAACATATTAACCCTGAAGAAGCAATCGTTGAATAGTATACCTTCAAAGATTTGTATGCATCACAACGTCCATCACAACGTCCATCTTAACATCCATCACAACGTCCATCGCTATCTACAACTAATGAGCTACAACTTAAAGATTTTCTACCATTCTTGTTTGAAAAATAAATGGCATCAGGACTCCCTAATTTGTCAATACTCTATACAAATTTACTTGAATCTTCTTGTTAGCAATGATTGAAAATCATCAAAATTATTTGCTCTCAAAAATGAAAAACGAACGTCTGTCTGGATTGGCAATAATTTCAAATGAACGTGAGAACTTTGACTTTGAGTCAACAATAAATCGTTTAGGTTCACGTTGAAAGGAATTTAAATAAGGCTCAGGGCTCTATACAAATTCGCATAAACTAAGTTTCTTTCTTAGATAAAAAAAATACTATTGAAATAAATATACGTCACTATTTTGAAAAAAATATCTGTTTATATTTTTTCTTCTGTTTGTCTTATTCGATGATTTGGAAAATTTACTAAATTAGTAGGCTCATAATTATTACTTCTAGGGCTGCAGAAATTAATGATGAATTTCTCGAGTAATAATTAAAAATGTTTAAAGATTAAATTATTCTTAACGATTAATTGACACATCACTTCCAAATAATTGGAAGTAAAAAAAAAAGTATATATAAACAATTTTTAAAAATAGCACCTGATAGATAATGAATTTCCTGAAGATGACATGTACATTTTAGTTTTAAAATATTGACTGACGGGAATGTTCAAAATGTTGATAAAGTTTGCCTACTTATCAAACCAAATGAAAAGCGTATGAAGCTAATGGCAGTAATGGCGTTTGACTTAGAGACAGAAATGACGACAGCTCTTCTGATGAATTACTGCGTTACGAAATGGAGATGAACGTTCTTGAATCCATTAATCCAGTACAATGGTGGAAAGTTAATGAACACCAATATCTGATAATGTCATTCCTTGCCAAGACCGTTTGAGCATACCAGTTACATCAGTTCCATGTCAATGATTGTTCAGTTCTGCTGGTTATATTGTCAATTAGACCCGCTCATCACTTGAACCAATTAATGTCAACACACTTTTGTGTAGTTGGTGAAAAGGTGATATATAAAGAAGACATTGCAGTGTTATTTGGATTTTTATCAGAACGTTAAATAAGTGTTACTTATGACATCATAAATTAAAATTTTTGGCTTTAATCGAAATTAACGATTAATTAATCGTTATTTTTTAAAAGTTAACAATTAAATTTTAATTAATCGTTAACAGCCCAAGTATTTACCCAAAAATCTGTTTTTAGTAAAATTTTCTGCGCCCCCTGAAATTCTCCTCGCCCCCCCCCCCACGCAGACAAAGCTAAATCCGCCACTGGTGACACCCCGGATGACACCAACCCTAGTGACGCCTCTGGTTGGTATTACTCTGCTTGTCATCTCCTCTCAAGGTGTCATTACACTTGGTATTGTCATTTCACCAGATGTCATCAAAAGCCACATGTCAACACTACAGCAGCTGATCTCATCAATATGCCAGTATGTCCTCATTGATTTTCTTAATTTTTCTTGATTTCAGAACGTCTCATTACTGACAGGGGAAGACTACCCTGACTTCCCTATCTGCTTCCAGCACACGGCCTTGACCTTCCTACCCTGTGGCTGGCTATGGCTGACTTCCCCTATTCAACTCATCTACCTCCAGAAACACACCAAATTCCTGACATTGCCGCAAACATGGCTGTCAATTACTCGACTGGTCAGTAGCTTCACTCTCACTCTCAACAAAGTATTAGCTCTAGTGAGACTGTAGTGTTTTACTAATATCTTGTAATTTGGTCAAAGTATTAGCTTTAGTGAGACTGTAATGTTTTACTAATATCTTGTATTTTGGTCAAAGTACTCAAAGTATTAGCTTTAGTGAGACTGTAATGTTTTAGTAATATCTTGTAATTTGGTCTAGTCAATGAATTTATTCATTACATGCTGAAACTATGGCAGATTCAATTATTTTGATACTTTTTTTGCATTAAAAGAAAAATTAAAAATTATAAGATACATTGAAAAATTATAATAATAAAAATAAATCTGCAAAATATTTGTATGGACTACAAGTATGAGACTACTGAACATTTAAAAAAAAAAAAAAAACATTTATGGAAAAAAAAAAAGAAAAGATAATTCAATGATCTAAAAATATTCTTTTGTCATTGTTTTTTAGCTATTTGTGTTGGCATTAACTCTAATCAGTGGACTGCACATGCTTACCCCCCTTGAAGAAGGAGGGGACAAGGACATTTATCCAACCTCATTTTATGTGTCACAGTCTGTGTGGACATCTTCCTTTGTAAGTTTTTTTTCCAGTAAAACTGTAAAATATTGTTACTCTATTTCAAAATATTTATAGTCTGTCTATTTCATACTTTGTCTTATTCATAATTCAATTCCCACAAATTTAGAAAGAGATTATGACCGGCTAAAAATATCTATATCAAAGTTGAAAGTAATGCAAATCTCATGTCATTAAGTAAATTTATAATATGGTTTCAACATCATAAATTATTATTTTCACCATTCCACTGGTGTCTCTTGTTTGACTTTTCACTTTTGTCACTTTTTTAAAAATTGTGTTGCTATCTGAATATTCTAAATAATAGTAAAAATAAATTGATAATTTTTATAGCGCTGTAGCCCAGTAAGAAATGGACTCACAGGGCTTCACATACAAATAATAACATATATATATAACTATCAGTGCATTTATTATGAAACATTCATATCATAACTACAACATATCCTAACTACAACATATCCTGACTACATCATATCCTGACTACGTCATATCCTGACTACAATATATCCTAACTACAACATATCCTAACTACAACATATCTTGACTACAACATATCCTAACTACAACATATCCTAACTACAACATATCCTAACCACAACATATCCTAACTACAACATATCCTAAATACAACATATCCTAACTACAACATATCCCAGCTTCAACAAATCCCAACTACAACATATCCCAGCTGCAACATATCCTAACTACAACATATCCTAACTACAATAATGACAATCATTGGAACCTTTGTTTTGTCTCTGCCAGCTACTGGTCAGTGTCCTGATGGTACTGTCCCAACGATCTGGATGCCCATCTCCATGTGTTGTCTTCATATTTTGGACATTAACTCTGGTTTCATACATCATCCCCGTCTACACGCTGGCCATGCAGGAGGTTAGTTTGACCCTACGGCTAAGATCATTTGTAAAAAAAATAATTAATGCTTTAAACTGATTGTTATTTAAATCTGGGAACTGGTTTCTACATGAATCATGTCTAATATCTTTGTCTCTTTTTGTTTTGTTCCATATCTTTGTCTCTTTTTGTTTTGTTCCATAATATGTTTGACTCTTTTTGTTTTTGTTCCATATCTTTGTCTCTTTTTGTTTTGTTCCATAATATCTTTGTCTCTTTTTGTTTTGTTCCATATCTTTGTCTCTTTTTGTTTTGTTCCATAATATCTTTTGTCTCTTTTTGTTTTGTTCCATAATATCTTTGTCTCTTTTTCTTTTGTTCCATAATATCTTTGTCTCTTATTGTTTTGTTCCATAATATATTTGTCTCTTTTTGTTTTGTTCCAGGCGTATGTAAACAACTCTGCTCACTTTGCTATGGTGTGTTCAACTTTTGTTTTCATTTCTATCGAGTTCGCTCTTCAATGTTGTGGAGAAACAAAAGTCTTCCTCACAGAGCCTATAGTAACTGGAGTAAGTCATAAACTTTTATCTACATTCAATGAGAACTAGGTCGCTATCAGCTCGTCTATATTTAGCACTTTGGTACCATCACTAATAGATTTACTGAGATAGCAGCATGAACATTGATTTATCTTAGATTATTTGAACAAACTTGGATACTAAAAAGAATGTGTGTATGAAATATGTGTACAAAATATGTGTGTACGAAATAGGTAAGCATAAAATTTATGTACACAATATTGAAAAAAAACCTGTAATTTAACACAACATGTTGTTTATCAATTATTCAGAAAAAAAAATATCCAAAAGTATGCATAAAATGTTAGCTTTTATTGGCTATTGAAATGTATTTGCCATTAGGCCAGTAAGCCTTGTAACATAATTCTTATTGCTATAAAACTTGAAACACAATTGATCCACAGACACCGTGTCCTATGTTCAAAGCATCATTTGTGTCCAGACTTACTTTTTCCTGGGTTTTCAAGTAAGTAAACTAGTGAAAGTAAATCAAACATTTTCTATGTATTGACATGTCACAAGAGTTTTCAAGTTTCTATAAATGCATGTAAAGAAAATTTTCGCTAGTTAAATTTTATTTTTAACTGTTTTAGAATATTTTTTCCCCTTTCATTCTATGTTATGCAGCACAATTTTGTAACTGCTAAATCTGGACAATCTTAGAGCCAAATCATTTCCATAAAGGATGTTCAGATTTGTAATTGCTTTATGCTTTTTAAAAACTAATATTGGTTAGGGATAATTTGGGCAACTACTTTCAATGTACTAAGAGTTCCCTCTGATCTTAAATGAAACATAAAAATTCAGTTGAACATAATAAATCTAGATAGAATCAGATTGTAAAACAAAAGATTTATAAAAAATTCTTGCCTTACTAAAAGTCATGGCCATATTGAAATTTCCATGATGTATATTCTTGAATGTTAATATCTATTTAAAATTTAATATTTACATGTATTATTTCTATCTTCTATTACAACTGGTGTTGATTAAAAGAGACAAGATTTCTCATGAAATGTTTTCTTTAAGTCTCTTTTATAAATTGTGATAGGAATCAAATATCTTTTGAACTGGAAATCTGATGATCTCTTAACAGTTTGGTGTATACTGGATACAAGAAGGTTGTTGTGCTCTCTGACATCTTTGATGTTCCCATCTTGATGCAATGTCGTCACAACGTGCCAGAGTTCATGGATGTTTGGCTGAAGGAGCTCAAGAATACAAGATCTATTCAGAGGTCTTTGTTTGTTTTTTTGTTTGTGGGTGTGTTTCCATAAATATAAGAATAATTATTTTAAATATTTACAGGGGATGTGAACCATAATGGGGGCACGGTGGTCTGGGACCTCCCTCCCCTAGCCAGGCCCATGGCTGGCATACCCATTGTCACGGGTTCAAATATCTGTGAAGGCATTTATTTATTCCTGGGGCCAAGGATGACACTAAGTCTACCCAGCTCCAAATGGGTACCTGTCAGCAGTTAGGGAAACAAAGGCGGCTGGGAAATTGTGTGGTCGTCCCTCATAGCTGTGGCCTTAGAACGCTGTATCACTTGCCAAAACTTTCTTACTAAAACAAAGGAGACAATAATCTTCTGTACAGAAGTAGCGTCTGTATAGATAAGACTTGGACATCATGTCTTTGTCTGTATAGATAAAACTATGACATCATGTCTTATTAGGAATATGCTGTTTGAAATTATAAACATACACATAAATAAAATAATGAATATTTTAAAAGATTATCGTCTGACTTTAAAAGAAAGTTAGGGCTGTTATCGATTAATTTTAAATTAATCGTTATCTTTTGAAAAAATACTGAATAATTAATATATAATTTTTATTAAAGCTAAAATTAAGATGTATGACGTCATTATACTGAAAATTTCAAGGGAAGTAACAAAAACAGGCAATTTACATTTTTAAATTTAGATATAAGTAGTTCAATTTAATGTCAATGAATATAAATTGTGTTATTGTTTATTAAGTAAAAACAATGTTTAATTGTTGATATCATTCTCCTCATAAAACAGCTTATTTGAAAGTTTACACTTAAAAATGTTTTTTTTTAATGGAGAAGTTTGTATGTAAAAAGGCAACTATTTTTAATTATTAATAACTGATTATTTATTATTAAAAGCGAAAAAGTACGGATAGGATTTTCCATAATTTTAATCACTATTTTATCGATTAAAATAATTTTAATAGATACATTTTTTTACCGATTAATCGAGAAATTAATCGATAATTTCCTTAGCCCTAAAAAAAATATATGTATTTGATTTCTATTGATGTCTACCATTAAGTCCTTATTTAAATGAATTTTATTTATTTTTTTTAAAACTGAGTTTTAGTTTTTTTTTCCTCATTGCTAGTAAAAAAGAAGGGCCAACCTACATCTATAGCAATGGCGCAGACAACATTTCCAATGGCACAGACCGCAAGTCAGAGAGTCCCCAAACAGAAAAAACACAGCTGTTGCCAAAAGAGAAAGACGTAGAGAAACATTCAAAGGGAAATAAACCTTCCTTATATAAAGTGCTTGGCAAAGTTTATTATCTCGGTCTGTTTAAAGCGCAAATGGTTGGCCTGCTGGGAGATTTGAGTGTCTTCATTAACCCATTGCTTCTAGAGTAAGTGTTTACTCTTGATTGTCTTCATTAACCCATTGCTTCTAGAGTAAGTGTTTATTCTTGATTGTCTTCATTAACCCATTGCTTCTAGAGTAAGTGTTTACTCTTGATTGTCTTCATTAACCCATTGCTTCTGGAGTAAGTGTTTACTCTTGATTGTCTTCATTAACCCATTGCTTCTTGAGTAAGTGTTTACTCTTGATTGTCTTCATTAACCTATTGCTTAATATGATTAACTGTGAGATCAATTCAATGATGATAATTGCTAGGAGACAATGGGTAAATATACATCAGTAACAGATTATGTATAATCAAAAGAGTTAAAGGAATGAATGGATGCTCAATGTGTCCAGACATAATACTATGGAGACACACACAACACATAGAAATACACAACACATAGAAATACATAACACATAGAAACACACAACACATAGGAACACACAACACATAGAAATACACAACACATATGAACACACAACACATAGGAACACACAACACATAGAAATACATGACACATAGCAACACACAACACGTAGCAACACACAACACATAGAAATACACAACACATAGGAACACACAACATATAGAAATACACAACATATAGAAACACACAACACATAGAAACACACAACACATAGAAAGACACAACACATAGAAATACTTAACACATAGGAACACACAACACATAGAAACACATAACACATAGAAACACATAACACATAGAAATACACAACACATAGAAAGACACAACACATAGGACACAACACATAGAAATACACAACACATAGGAACACACAACACATAGAAACACATAACACATAGAAACACATAACACAGAATACACAACACATAGAAATACACAACACATAGAAATACACAACACATAAAAACACACAACACATAGAAATACACAACACATAGAATACACAACACTTAAGAAATCTTAGGAAAAAATTGCCCATACTCTCTGGCACAAATACTTGTTTGATCAATCCCACTATTATAAGCTCCTATATTTAGATAATATCTTATAAACTTTGAGTTTTGAAGACATTGATTCTCCTTCATTGCTAACTTAGATAATTTCCTTTGACCTCCTTCATTGCTGACTTAGATCATTTTCTTTGACCTACTTCATTGCTAACCTACATCATTTCCTTTGACCTACTTCATTGCTAACTTAGATCATTTCCTTTAACCTCCTTCATTGCTGACTTAGATCATTTCCTTTGACCTACTTCATTGCTAACTTAGATCATTTCCTTTGACCTACTTCATTGCTAACTTAGATCATTTCCTTTAACCTCCTTCATTGCTAACCTAGATCATTTCCTTTGACCTATTTCATTGCTAACTTATATCATTTCCTTTGACCTACTTCATTGCTAACCTAGATCATTTCCTTTGACCTACTTCATTGCCAACTTAGATCATTTCCTTTGACCTCCTTCATTGCTAACCTAGATCATTTCCTTTGACCTACTTCATTGCTAACCTAGATCATTTCCTTTGACCTACTTCATTGCGAACCTAGATCATTTCCTTTGACCTACTTCATTGCTAACTTAGATCATTTCTTTTGACCTATTTCATTGCTAACCTAGATAATTTCCTTTGACCTACTTCATTGCTAACTTAGATCATTTCCTTTGACCTACTTCATTGCTAACTTAGATCATTTCTTTTGACCTACTTCATTGCTAACTTAGATCATTTCTTTTGACCTATTTCATTGCTAACCTAGATAATTTCCTTTGACCTACTTCATTGCTAACTTAGATCATTTCTTTTGACCTCCTTTTTTGTTTTATTCCACTCAGTCAGATTATCGGCTTTGCAGAAAATAAATCGGCTTACCCGGAGTGGCAAGGCTACGTCCTTGCTTGTTCATTCTTTGCCATCTCGTTTGTCAACTCGATGATGAACAACTACCGCTTCTACCACAGTAGCAATATTGGTATGCAGGTCAAGACTGTCCTCACGGCAGCGGTCTATAAAAAGGTCAGAAATTTATCCTTAAAGTACAAGAATAAAACTTAGGGGCCATCCATATATTAAGTACACTCAAAAGTGGCATTTTTGTACCCCCCCTCCCCCATGTTGCACCCATACATTTTTGGGACCTCCTCCCCTATGCGTACACATAAATTAGCTTCCCCCCTCCCACTTTTGAAAAATTAATTTTAAGCCACAAGATATTGGTTTTACTATTTGGGGCCGCCCTTAAATGATGTCATGCACTGGGGGGGGGGGGAAGGGGCAGGCATTTGTGATGAGGTTGAGGAGGGGAATACATAAATTTAAATATAAGGGACCCTAAAACATTGAATGATTGCAATTTATTTAATGACATTTTCAATGGATTCACATGTGCTATGATATAAGATGCAGCCTTACACTAAATACATATTTAAATGATAAAATAGTATTTTGCAACATGCCACTTTTAAGTAGAAGATACGGCTATCAGTCTAAGTTTTTATGACAAAATGTGACAAGGGGGAGGAGGGGGGAAAATCTTCTCTAATCCCTTGACATCATTTATGGATGGCCCCTTTAAATTTTTTTTTGTAATTTCATGTTTTTCATGTTAAAATTATTGAAGAAATACAATAGATCATTCAAATTTGATTGTTTGAACACTGCATGATAAAACTGATAAAATAGAATATCATTATCCTGTTAGGTATGTATAATGGCTTGCACTGGTGGGGAAAAGAGAAACTTCTGCTAATTTCAAGAAATGGAAATTTAAATCAGACGAATATATTTTAGGTACTGATTTTAGTCATGTGTAATTTGGATGGCCTCTTATTTGAAATTTAATTTCTTTGCATAACAGACAAAAATAATTTATAAAAAGTTAATCCTTTGCATAAAAATAGAAAAATTTTTCTAAATGTTTGCATACTTTCAACAATGTTATTGTCTTGTGTCTCTCAGTCCTTGACCATGAATGCCGAGTCCAGAAGAAAGTTTACAGTGGGGACCATTGTGAACTTGATGGCTGTTGACTGTCCTAGGTTTCAAGAACTGACCACACAGTTGTACGTGCTGATCTCTTGGCCCATACAGATCTCCATAGCCTTCTATATGTTGTATGATACCCTTGGAATTGCCTTCATTGCTGGTGGGTTCATATTTTATTTCACAATCATGGCTCATCATGAGTCACTAATTATAGCTACAAGTTTTTTATTATTTTGTTCTCCCTTTGCCATTTTGTATTCTGATACTAACGCTGTTGTATTTTCTCCTTGCCATTAGGTATTGTGGTACTGATGCTGTTGATTCCAACAAACGCCAAAATCTCAACTCTTGCCAGACGAGCTCAAGCCAGACAGTTAACTTTCAAGGATCAAAGAATCAAACTTTTTAATGAAATCTTAAATGGTGTCAAGGTGATAGCAAATTTTTTTTAAAGTTTGAATTTGTAGAATATCTTAGTGCTAATACTATCCTGACCATAAATCTGAAACATTTTAAGTTTACACGATTGAATATCAAACTTAGGCCAGTTAAGAGGTTGAAGAGTGAGGCTCAGACAATATATCTTTGGAATAAATGCAACTTAATAAAATTACACCAATCAGCTGCTAATTTCCAACAAAATTTCCTAAGTAAAGTCAGCTTAGGGGCCGTCCATAAATGACGTCACGCGATTTTGGCCGATTTTTTACCCCCTCCCCCCCCCCACGTCACGCGTCG
>MUZC01001994.1:1298435-1315180 GCA_002072015.1 Radix auricularia | reverse complement strand
CCCACGTCACGCATCGTCACTAAAGTGAGACCCCCCTCCCCCCCCTAGGTGCGTGACGTAATTTATGGATGGCCCCTTAGATAGCCCCTTAGAAGAAATATGGAAGGAAATAAAAACAAATCTAAAGACTATAATGGATGAGAATGTTTCAACAAAAATAACTTCAAATAGAATTAATAAATGGTTGTTCAATTCTAAATTTAAAAAGTTATGCAAACAAAAAGAGAACTTATTTAAGAAATTTAAGGCTACCAATTTAGAAAGGATACACAAAAAATACTTTAAAATTAACACTTGACACAAAAACTTAGTTGAAACCTCCAAAATGAATATGTAAACAATGTAATTACTAAAGATAACAATAAAAACTTATGGTCCTTTATCCAATAAAAAAAAATGGAGCCTACAGGTATAGCCACACCAAAAGGCTCAAATAATAAAACCTATAATGATAATGAGACTAAAGCTAATATCCTTAACACATATTTTGCATCATTATTTTCTGCCTCAGGCGACAAGGAAGTTTTAATAAATTTAAATAAAATGGAAGAAATAGGTAACATAACTGTAGATGAAATAGGTATACATTCACTCCTAAAAAACTTAAAAATAAACAAAGCTACTGGCCCAGATGAATTGCCTGCCAGGTTACTAAAATAATTAAGCAATGAACTGTCCCCAATCCTTGTAGTTCTTTTCCAAGCCTCTCTAAACCAGGGTAAAGTGCCCCAGGATTGGAAATTAGCCAATATAACGCCACTCTTTAAGAAAGGTGATAAATCAGACCTTGGTAATTACAGACCTGTATCACTTACTACTATCACCAGTAAATTAAAAACTAAGTCAGAACAAGATAGCAAAATTTTACAAAAAAACTTAGATGAATTTATAAAATGGGAAAGTAACTGAAGTATGTCCTTCCACCCAGAAAAGTGTCACTGCTAAGAGTAACAAAGAAAAAGAAACAAATACATTCAAAATATTTCTTTCATGGAAAAGAACTTATCCAAACTAAAGATGCAAAATACTTAGAAGTCATAATAAATGAGAAACTTTCTTGGAATCACCATGTAAATGAAGTTATTAAGAAATCAAGCAAAACCTTAGGTTTTATAAAAAGAAACTTTTACAAATGTAATAAAGATATAAAACTAAAATGCTCCTCACCCTGGTGAGATATATACTAGAATATGCATCTTCTGTATGGGACCCATCCACCCAAGAAAATATTGATAAACTAGAACAAATTCAAAAAAGAGCTGCCAGATTCATTACTGGATAATATTCAAAACTAACAAGACTAACACCATTAGTTAAATCATTAAACCTTGAAACACTAGAGGATAGAAGAACCAAGAGTAAATTAGTAATTATACATAAAGCAATTAACTCCAATTTAGAAATACAACACAAAGATAACTTAATACGACCCTCAGATAGACAAAAAGATAAAAACATCTTAAGAACATAAACAAGTTTTCTTTCTTTCCGTCGGGTATTCGGGCGTAGAATGGGTTGCCTGAAGAAACCAGGAAAGCCAACACTTTATCATCATTTAAAACTCTAATAAGAATACAGGACTAAACACAAACCAGAGATAAACGTGGGACGCAATAATCCTCTGTACAGAAGGAGCGTCTGTAACATATAAGATAAGATAAGATTATTTCCTATCATTTGTTTATCATTATTTTCCTTTCTTTCTTGGCATGTTATAAAAATAATAATGTGTTATTATGTTGTGTCATTGTGTCACATCATATTAATTGATTCCGTCTCCTCAGGTATTAAAGTTGTACGCCTGGGAACTGTCGTTTAGAAACAAGATCCATGAGTTCCGTAATCAAGAAGTCATTCAACTCAAGAAAGCTGCACTCTATCAGTCTATTCAGACTCTTTGCTGGCTTCTGGCCCCTATTTTGGTAAGTTTTATACAATTTATATCAAGACTTTAAACAATGAAATTGTGTTAAATTTGCAACCATGGACTCCTTACATTGAGATAAAACATAAAATACCGCAATAAATCTTCTGATGATATTTAATGATAGTCTTTGGAATGCTCACTGGATAGCTCTGTCACAAACATATTCACCTCACTGTTTATTGATCACAATGTATTTGTAGCAATTTATTTCTCTCGTTTGTTGATTAGGTTTCAGATTCTTGAAAGTCACAACTTAATGCACAATTTTTATTGAAATAAAACCTTTCTATTAATTGAATCAAAAGTATTTTTTTTATCTGAGAGTTCTATTGACCAACTAGGTGACTGCCTCAACTTTCATCGCCTACGTGTTGATCACTGGTAACTCACTGACACCATCCAAAGCTTTTGTTGCCATGAACTTGTTCAACACCATTCGGCAGCCAATGAACACTCTCCCGATGTTGATCTCACAGATGGTCCTGGTAAGACATTGTCCCTGTATCTCCTTGCCAGTTTGTAAAAGTTGCACTCTGTCACATTCATGTGACAAGTTATGTGACAAGTTGTCATTATTTAGTAATATCGTAAATGTAAGAATTCTATTTTAATCTGAATTAAGTCTTTCCCCATTCAACTCACTGACTTGTATGTCTGCCAGGAGCTAAATTAAAACCGCTGCCAGTTGCCAATTAAGCCACAAATAATTATCATGGAGGATGACATTATTTTCACATAATTTTAATTATTAAAAAAAGAACTACTATCTCTTATATTTACAAGTCTAATGTCGCCATAGTTCAAGGTCAAGAGGTCCCTGTGGTTTTTGTTTTTGTCTACTAACCAATACCCATTTCTGGAGGTGACCTTTAACCTCTTATAAAATTTATGAGTAAAAGTAGGCCACCTCAAGTCTTAGACCATTTAGAAATCTGTCATTTGAGTTTTATTATGTTTTGCTATATGTATTTCAGATTTTTAAAAATCCTCTTTTTAATGAAAAAAAGTAAAGTTTACTTGAAAAAATGATGCCTTCGTATTGTTAACTAAAAAAATGAATTTGAAATTTATTTTGGTATCACAATATTGAAACAAAGATGATATTTTTATCTTTTTACTTTCCTCTTTCCTAGTGTCATGTTTCTATGGAGAGGCTTAGAGATTATCTGTCAGGGGAAGACCTGGGAGAGAGAAAGACAGATGGAAGTTCTGATGGTTGGTTACATTGAGATGGTTACATTGAGATAGATACATGGAGATGGTTACATTGAGATAGTTACATTGAGATGGTTACATTGAGATGGTTACATTGAGATGGTTACATTGAGATGGTTACATTGAGATGGTTACATTGAGATAGTTACATTGAGATGGTTACATTGAGATGGTTACATTGAGATGGTTACATTGAGATGGTTACATTGAGATGGTTACATTGAGATGGTTACATTGAGATATTTTAAGAAAATAAAATTTTCAATTTATCAAATCTCTTAAATAATTCACGTGGAATTTCTAATTTTCAATGACCCAGAATTGCCATTGGTCATGAAAAAAGCCACCTTCAGTTGGGACAAAGCCATGCCACCGGTTCTGAAAAAGTGAGTCTAAAGTTAAATGTTTAGCTTAATTAAAAATTAATCATTTTTCATCAGTTTATCTCATTTCTACATCATGTCACAGAGACAAGTCCAGATGGCCGGCAGCTTTCAGTTTATCTCATTTCTACATCATGTCACAGAGACAAGTCCAGATGGCCGGCAGCTTTCAGTTTGTCTCATTTCTACATCATGTCACAGAGACAAGTCCAGATGGCCGGCAGCTTTCAGTTTGTCCACATAAAATACAAATTAAAATAATTGAAAAGTATCATATTCAAAGTTTAGTTTGAAATCTGTAAACAAAACAGTTTCAAATAAAATATATTGACCAAGTTTTTTTAACTTATAATTTACAAACTGTAATCACTTATTTAATTTTATAATTAAAACAATCACCTTCCTGTTTGTGGCTTTCACCATACTGGATGATTTGTATGGCTAATATTTTAATTAGGTTCACATAATTTCACTGGACAATTTGTATGGCTAATATTTTGAGTTCACATAATCTCACTGGACAATTAATATGGCTAATATTTTAATTAAGTTCACATAATCTCACTGGACAATTTCTATGGCTAATATTTTTAATTGAGTTGGCACAATTTGTC
The DNA here is from genome assembly GCA_002072015.1 of Radix auricularia. Taxonomy (NCBI): domain Eukaryota; kingdom Metazoa; phylum Mollusca; class Gastropoda; family Lymnaeidae; genus Radix; species Radix auricularia. The sequence goes on along the minus strand of MUZC01001994.1, from coordinate 1,311,041 downwards.
TACAGGGTCAGTGTGTCCATTCCCAGAGGTAAACTGGTGGCCGTCGTTGGTCAGGTGGGGGCAGGGAAGTCATCATTACTGTCAGCTTTTCTGGGGGAGATGGAATGTGACGGTGGAACTTGTAGCCTTCAGGTCAGTGCAGATGACTTGTCTCATCTATACAGACACTCCTTCTATGTAGAAGATTATTGTGTCCACAGACAATGCCGGTGCAGTGTTCACAGGCCACGGCTATGATGGTTCCTTGCTATTCCCAGCCACCTTTGTTTCCCTAACTATTGTTAGGTACCCATTTGGAGCTGGGTGGACTCAGGAACACCTGTAGGCCCAGGGAACAAATCCCTGCCTTCACAAAGATTCAAACCCTTGACCATCGGTGCACCAGCTGAGTGTGCATGCCACTCGACCACCATGCCCCTTATCTGATCATATCTACAACAGAAGCTCAATGAAGATCATGCAATGGCAATTTATGAATGAATTAAATATGTCAACATTTTCATCTTTCTGCAAGAGTTTCCTCATTGCCTAGACGACTGCTGCAGAGTGTTGCATGCACTCCTCAAATTAACTCTTAATGTTTTAAAGCATTGCAATGCGCTCCTGACCGCTATTACCAAAGTGTTGTAATGCGCTACTAGGTAGCACTCTCGTTAGAAATGAGTTCACAGAAAGTAAAAGCTCTTCAATGCTTGAAAAATGATGTATTCGACTTCCGGCAATGGCAGTCGTTGCCAGCGCTAGTGTTCTCACTCGATTCGCAAAGTTTTTTGGTAGTTTTTATGGGTAATAAAAATACTACTACTAAACTACGGGTAAATATAATATTTAACCCAAGACAGTGTTTTGGATACGTAAAATAACCATTCTTAGCCTAAAAAATGAAGTCAGTATGACAATAATATTATAAATGGATTTTACACAATTTTTTAAATTTCATAACCAGTTGATCGCATTTCTGGAAATTCTTACAGGACTGAGGCGGAATTTTTCCGAAAACCTCACGGCACATTAAGAGTTAAAGAGAGTTTTTATTTATTCCTGGAAGTAAATTTTCCATTTTCTCCAATTAGGGAAGTGTGGCTTATGTCCCCCAACAAGCCTGGATCCAAAACATGACTCTCAGATCCAATATATTGTTTGAACTTCCCATGAATGAAAAGCGCTACAGAAAGGTCATCAAAGCCTGTGCTCTGGAACAAGATATTGAACTGTTGCCAGGAGGGGAGATGACTGAGATTGGTGAAAAGGTGAAGTTGAACAAATTGTTGTGACGTCCCTTGATTTATTACAGTCTTCTCTTAGTCTTAAAGTTACAAAAATATATACTTTTATTATTATAAATATTATTTCCGAAAATCTTAACAATTAAATCTTTGCAATAATTCATTCCATTATATTTAGAGAAATCAAACTTCAAAATACAATAATGATGTTAAAAAAGTAAAATATTTCATTCCAACACTTTTGATATTGTTTCTTTAATTTAGTGAATTACCATGTTAGGCATTTAGGATCTCTACTTGTCATGCTTTCATACATTAGTTTGTTGTATTTGAGTGTCTTGTTTTGTTTATCTCAGGGTATTAACCTATCAGGGGGTCAGAAGCAGAGAATCAGTTTGGCAAGGGCTGTGTACCACAATTCAGACGTGTATCTGCTAGACGACCCACTGAGTGCTGTAGACGCACACGTAGGCAAACACATCTTTCAGCACGTGCTGGGACCACAAGGGATCATCAAAAACAAGGTCCTTTAGCTAGTGAAAGTTTTAAAGATCATCTGTAAATTTATCAAATGTTTAAACACTCTTATTTTAAAATTTAATATTGTTTAAATGAGATTATTATATTAATAAATAATATATCTTTAGAAATGTTATTTATTTCAGACTAGAATATTGGTCACACATGGTATACATTGGCTCCCCCTAGTGGACTCCATCATTTGTATGGACCAGGGTCAAATAACTGAGACTGGAAGTTATCAAGAGTTGATGAGCCATGATGGGCCTTTCGCTAATTTTGTTAGGACTTATTTATTGGAGCATGAAGATGAGGATATTAATGACCCTGAAGGTAAGAAATCCTTTTTAATTGTAACAGCTGGTAATTTTTGTTGAGGTCTAATGTCCCTAATGTATGTTTTATTATTTTTATATTTATTATTTTATTTTTATCATTAATATTATTATTATTATTTTATATTTCCGTAATTAAATATTGTTTTACTTTTGTTGTGTAATATTTTTAAGACTATTTAAGCCTACAACATTTTAATATTCTAATATTTTGTTGTTAATTTAAAAATATAGCATCACATTAATTGTATTAATTATTACTTATCAAAACTTAAAAATCAACTTAAGTAATTCATAATGAAATAAATGATTTTCCTTCAACAGCTGATATTAGCTTAAATCATTTCAACTTTTCATTCTACCACAGTTCGACTCTTGAAGGAGAAAGTAATGGAGCAAGTGAGTGCTGTAACATCAGACGAGGAACATTCATCTCTCAGGCTGAGAAGGTGAGTTTGACATGAAATGTTTGTTTTATGATACCATCTTGTGTACATATGGTCCACATCTTGTGTACATTTGGTCCACATCTTGTGTATATCTAGTCAACATCTTGTGTACATCTTGTCACCATCTTGTGTACATCTGGTCAACATCTTGTGTACATCTGGTCAACATTTTGTGTACATCTGGTCAATATCTTGTGTACATCTGGTCCACATCTTGTGTACATCTTGTCAACATCTTGTGTACATCTGGTCAACATCTTGTGTACATATGGTAACATCTTGTGTACATCTGGTCAACATCTTGTGTACATCTTGTGTACATCTGGTCAACATTTTGTGTACATCTGGTCAACATCTTATGTACATCTGGTCAACATCTTGTGTACATCTAGTCAACATCTTGTGTACATCTGGTCAACATCTTGTGTACATCTGGTCCACATCTTGTGTACATCTGGTTACCATCTTATTAATATCTTTCAAGTACTGTGTCTTTTTCTTTAACTGCATTGTCATTTAATTTTGTTTTAGATTCCCCAAGCCAATTGTTTTATTTAAATGAAATTGAATACTTAGCAAAATACTTTTATTTTAAAGCAAGTGATAATACATTTAGTAACATAATCAACACCCACAGGTCAATATCTGACCAACACAGCAGCAGGTTGTCTGATGGCTCAATTTTACGCAGCCATAAGTCTATTCGGTCAACAGTTTCTGCCCAAGATAATACCTCATCTGGAACTAAACAGAGAGGTCAGCGAGTTGGCCAACAGCTGATTGAAGAGGAAAAATCTGAAAAAGGAAAGGTTGTTAAGCCCCTTTATTTGACATTTTAGGAATTGTTGCTGATCAAATGTTGCCATCCTTAAATAATTTGATTTTAAAAAGTTTGAGCCATTAAAAATAAATAAAATTAAAGAAGTTAAATATTTTACAAAATTAATCACATGAATTGAATTATAATTAATTTGTTGTGAGTAAATCATGGTAGCACTAAATATACTTCTACTCATTTATTACATAATGACTGAAGAGAGAAATCTTTGTTTAGAGATATAATATTTTCCTATTTCCAAAAATAACTAGTTAACTGTCAAATACCTAAAAACTCATGTAAAATGTATTTGGCTTTAAAACTGACAAAATATAATCATAATTTATAAAACTTAAAAATTTAAATATGAGATTGATTTATTAGGATACCTTCAGTAATGTTTATTGGAAACACTTTTAATTTGGAAACTTTGAGATAACTTTTTTTCTTATTTTTCCTCCAAGGTGCGGACTGCAGTATTTCTAACTTTACTGAAAGCTTTTGGTTACATCTCTGCCCTGATGGTGCCCATCACCCTCATACTTTACAATGGTTTCAACATCGGTGCTGGCATCTGGCTGTCTGACTGGACTGACGATCCATTTCTACGGAATGAGAGCAACGCTGGCACTGATGACTACACATCAAAAACATACATGTATCTTGGTGTCTACTCGGCCTTGACTTTAGCCCAAGGTCAGGAACGGCTGTTTTTATTTAACTTCTTGTTCAGGGAAGTTTCTTGTATGCCATCTGAATGTTTGTTAATGACGCAAAAATATATGGTGTTCATGTTCATGCTAATTTAATTTATTATGGCCATTAAACATGAACTTAGTAAGGATTTATCTAGTGAACAAAATGTGGGAGAGACTGCTATCACGCTAATAGTTTAGTATATGGATGACATGTAAACAAGGTATTAGTGAGCCTGACAGGACATCACAAACAGGGTATAAGTGAGCCTGACAGGACATCACAAACAGGGTATTAGTGAGCCTGACAGAACGTCACAAACAAGGTAATAGTGAGCCTGACAGGATGTCACAAACAAGGTATTAGTGAGCCTGACAGGACATCACAAACAGGGTATTAGTGAGCCTGACAGAACATCACAAACAAGGTAATAGTGAGCCTGACAGGATGTCACAAACAAGGTAATAGTGAGCCTGACAGGATGTCACAAACAGGGTATTATTGAGCATGACAGGACATCACAAACATGGTAATAGTGAGCCTGACAGGACATCACAAACAGGATATTATTGAGCATGACAGGATGTCACAAACAGGGTAATAGTGAGCCTGACAGGACGTCACAAACAGGGTATTAGTGAGCCTGACAAGACGTCACAAACAGGGTATTAGTGAGCATGGCAGGACGTCACAAACAGGGTATTAGTGAGCCTGACAGGATGTCACAAACAGGGTATTAGTGAGCCTGACAGGATGTCACAAACAGGGTATTAGTGAGCCTGACAGGACGTCACAAACAGGGTATTAGTGAGCCTGACAGGACGTCACAAACAGGGTATTAGTGAGCCTGACAGGACGTCACAAACAGGGTATTCAGGAGGTCATAAAACAGCAAACGTTGCGGCAAAGAGCTATCTTCAACGAACAAATAGTACACAAAGGAATATAAAGAAATTAAAACTTTGTTTAAGGTCAAATCCAAAGCCAAAGAGAGCAATTATTAAGCAGAGACTAGTATGAGCTACTATAGGAAAGGAGAGAGAGGGTGTGGCAAATTATGTTGTTAGTGCAAACACAACATTCACCCCATGGGGTGCAAGGGTCCCATACTCTTGGATTCTCCAGACTGAGCCTGCTGAGACCATGGTGGTGACAGGTCAACAACACCCATATGCTTGTGTCCATTGAAGTGTCGGGAGACACTTTTTGTCTTGTGTATCTCACGGACATGCTCTGCGATACAACAGGAGAGTAACCTCCCCATCTCACCTATGTATTTCAAAGAGCAGCACTTACACACAATGGTTAAGACCACACTACGGCCGGTGCAAAGAAAGCCAAGAATTGTTTAAAGAGGGATTTATCAACTATTTTGCTAAAACTTTCAGAAATGAACACTTTGTTCATTTATTTTTTTCTTTTGCCAAAAAACATTTAAATAATGACATATTGTGATCTCAAGATTCTTTCAAATTAAATGTCATCTGTTCCCAGTCGTGACGAATGCCGTGTTCATTCTTCTCATCTACGTTCAATTTGTCAATGCTTCTCGTCGGCTTCATAACAGTATGCTGGAAACAATTCTTCACCAACCAATGTCTTTTTTTGACACCACTCCGCTTGGCAGGATCTTAAACAGGTGAAGATTTACGTTACCCTTAGTTCATAACAAATGCTACAATACCATCACATTCTTAGCTATGGATTACAGTTAATACTATCATCACATTCACATTAATAGCTACTGGATGAAGTTTATACTATAATCAAATTATTAGCTGAAGATTACAGTGTTTATTTTTAGCTAATTATTAGCTTTAGATTACATTTGAAGCTTGAAGTAATAAACAAACAGCAAATTTTAAAAAAATAATTTAAATTTAAAGCTTCCATGAATTGAATAAAAAATTTCTCAGATAAAATTTGAATATTTTGCTCACTATAATATCAAACTGTATTTTCTTTCTTTGTTTACATCACCAAATGATAATGTCTAATCATTTCATTCTAATTATTCATCAAACTTATCAGCACTAAAAAAATATGTTTTGTTTCTGGTTATTACGTAACTTTGTTACACTTTCCAGATTTGCTCGTGATGTTGATGTTTTAGACAGTAATTTATCTCGTCAACTGCGGATGGTGCTCCAAACTTTGTCAACAATTGTTGGGATTGTGATTGTTATATCTTACACCACACCAATCTTTCTGGCTGTTGTTGCTCCAATCTTTATTGTTTACGTCTTGTTCCAGGTTCGCCCACATTTTTTTTATGTATTAGATGTCGTAATTCAGGTAGTCTTTAAGGGAACAATTAAATAATTCTTTTAAACCAACTTTAATTTATCTGTTTCGTTACTTACTAGTAGGGGTGTACCGGATTTTATTAAGAGCAGAATTTCACTTCACAAATCTGGCAAAATCTGGCCAAGAGATGTGTTGCTGTGTTGATATAGTACGAGCGTGCGAGTTGACTTGACTGAGTACGAAGCTCGTGATTTGTATGTGAAGAGAAATCGTGCTTGGTCGTGAACTCAGAGAGAATGGCTATAAATGTATTGTTCAGGTGACCAAAGAGACAGTTGTTACACAGACTACCAACTGTTAATGTCTTGTTTCTTACAGTTAGACTATTTCATGATAGACTTATAGAGAGTGTCAAAGAGACAATTGTTACACAGACTACCAACTGTTAATGTCTCGTTTCTTACAGTTAGACTATTTCATGATAGACTTATAGAGAGTGTCAGAAGACCAAGAATCAAGACCATTACTATTACATGGTGTCAGATGATTTCTTCCAAATTAAAAAATCTGGCTTTGGCAAAATTTCACTTCATACATTCGGCTGGCCTATAGAGTTATAAAATAAATACAATTATTATATATATCTTATAGCTCCAGCTAATCCACAATCCAGCCATTTGTACAATTCCAGCTCCGGTCAGATTTCAATGCACAAATCTTGCCCCTGCCAGCTTTAACAAATTTGAATCCTGTACATCCCTACTAACTAAACTTACTCTAAGGTTATTTACATTGCCTTTTAACCTCAAAGTTGCAGGTTTAAAATTGAAGGTGAAAATGTTTCTCGTTTTATTTAATCTTTCTGAACCACTGGTACTTAATAAATTCATTCCACAATGTACAGACATATCTTTTACATTGATAATTTATAGAAATAACATTTTAAAACTGAAATTCTTCTTAGGCTATTTTAAAGACTTAAATATTAGATGTCATTTTTTCTCTCCAGAAATTCTACATTCCATCCTCTCGTCAGTTCAGACGTCTTGAATCAACGACTAGATCTCCGATATTTTCCCACTTCTCTGAAACCATCAATGGAGCCAGCAGCATCAGAGCTTACGATGCTAGTGACAGGTTTTTCCTGGACTCTCAAAACCAAGTGGACGTCAACAATAAATGTTTCTTTGCCTCGGGCTCTGCTGCACGGTAGATGAGAATTCCATATCGTTAGGAATTTTTATAGATAGGAAATTTTTTAAAGAAACAAAATTCCAATAACTCATGTTTTGAACTGTTAATGGTTTTACAACCTGAAATGTTTCAAAGATTTTTGAAAGTGTTTTAAAAGTGACTGAGTCTAAGTCTGCCAGTTGGTAATGTTGTCAAATATTTACAGGTGGCTGAGGGTGAGGCTAGAGATTCTAGGCAGTATGATTGTTTTATTTGCTGGATTATTTGCTGTCATCTCCGACGATATCTCTGGCAGTTTAGTTGGTTTATCCATTACATACGCCTTGCAGGTTAGTTGGTTTATCCATTGCATAAGCCTTGCAGGTTATTTGGTTTATCCATTACATACGCCTTGCAGGTTGGTTGGTTTATCAATTACATACGCCTTGCAGGTTGGTTGGTTTATCCATTACATACGCCTTGCAGGTTGGTTGGTTTATCCATTATATATGCCTTGCAGGTCGGTTGCTCTGTGTACTACTACATACCCCAGTGGTGGTGAAACTTTTTTTGGCCACGTGCCCAAAATTCAAACCAAAACCTACTTATTTATAGCAAAGTGCCAACACTCCTATAAAACCTGAAATAGGGTTTGACTTCGCTGGTTTGTCGTGTGCCAGTTGATGAGGCTTTGCGTGCCAACTGTGGGACGCGTGCCACAGGTTCGCCATCACTGAAGTATGCCTTTAAAAGTGCAACTTGTGGGAAATTTACAACTAGAATTATCAATGATAAAATCTTTAAAAAATAATTGCATTGTACATGTAAATGAGCTTTTGCATACATAATAAATCCATTTGTATTGCTATTTTAGCTTATTTTAAATTTTTGAACAGCAAAATGAAACATTTTAAAATGTTTTTTATAGCAAAACTTGTTTTTAAAGTAAAAAGCCAAAATTTATAATTTTTTATTAAAATTTTTTTTTATTATTACCATCCAGTTGCAACAGAAATCAAGGTTGAAAAAAAAATTAATTTAAAAAAATATGGTAATAAAACTTATTCTCAGGTGACCGTGGCGTTAAATTTGTTGATACAGAACACGACGATGCTTGAAACTAACACAGTCTCTGTTGAGAGGATTGTTGAGTACACTAATTTAGATCGTGAGGTTTGTTCTCTCATTTTCTTATTCAATAATTCTTAGGTCACAGCCCAAATGAATCTGATGGTACAAAATGTCACAGACTTAGAGACCAATTCTGTTTCGATAGAGAGAATCGTGGAGTATACTGAGTTGTCTTTGGAGGTTTGAGCTATGGCTTATAACAGCACAGCCTGGCTTATAACAGCGCAGCCTGACTTATAACAACACAGCCTGACTTATAACAGCACAGCCTGGCTTATAACAGCGCAGCCTGACTTATAACAGCACAGCCTGACTTATAACAGCACAGCCTGACTTATAACAGCACAGCCTGACTTGTAACAGCACAGCCTGACGTATAACAGCACAGCCTGACTTATAACAGCACAGCCTGACTTATAACAACACAGCCTGGCTTATAACAGCACAGCCTGGCTTTTAACAGCACAGCCTGGCTTATAACAGCCTGACTTATAACAGCCTGGCTTTTAACAGCACAGCTTTGTTTGCACTTGCTAGCAGACTTTTATTATTTGAAACTTGGCTTATCTTTATGGCTTGATTCTCTTGTATGCAAATTGGACATGACATTTTCACAATCTTATAAGATCTTTGCAATTCATTTTGAAGCATTTTCCCTTGCTGCTTTTTTAGACTGTTGTTTAATGCTTCCATTTTTCTCTATTCATTGCACTAAATAATTTAAATTTAGTGCCTGCTGTAATATCTCATGAATTTGTTTACGTCAGGCAGCCTTTCATAACTTCTTTCGCAAAGAAATACTTAGTTATCGTGAGATTTAGGTGAAAATATTTCATCGTATTTGAGTAATTAACATAATTCATTTTAAAAATTACATTTCCCTTTAAGCATTTTTTGGCCAGCTTTTAGTTTATTTTTAACTATTCAAATTTAACTATTATTATAAAGTAAAAAAAAAAAAAAAAACAACCTTTTTAATATAATGGCTGAAGCTGAATCTTATGTCAGATTTTTGTCTCATCATTTTCATTTCCTGTGTAGCCTGATTGGATTCACATAGAACGTCGTCCTCCAGCTCACTGGCCAGACAAAGGCTCGATTGAGTTTGAAAATTACAGCACTCGGTACAGAGACCATCTTGATCTCGTGCTCAAGAGAGTTTCCTTTAAAGTTAAACCTGGAGAGAAGGTTGGCAAGATATTGATGTCTGCTCAAATATGACAGCTATATCATTTCATGTGTGCCTGATCATTTGAAATCATCATGGAAACATTTGTCTAATGTTAAGCAGCAACAATAGAATTTTGAATAACTGAACATTTTGGTTGCAATTAAAAATTTTTTTTTAAAAACTGAAAAATAACCTGAACATTACACATCCTCTATTTACAACAATGTTGTTTGTACTGATGACATCAATTAGTGTAACAGTGATAACATTTGGACTTTGTTACATACATGCAACACTAACGTTTAATAACTGAGCTCCTTCTTTTACCAAAAATTGTAAATATTTGCGTGTTAACTTTCAGAAATCTCATTGGCCAATAATTGGTTTTTTAAAAAGAACTTATTTGATTTTTTTCAGATAGGTATTGTTGGGCGCACAGGGGCAGGTAAATCTTCCCTTTCCCTCGCCTTGTTCCGTCTGATCGAGGCAGCTGAAGGTCGTATTCTTATTGATGGTCTTGATGTCAGCACCATAGGATTACACGACCTAAGGTCAAAGTTGACTATTTTACCTCAGGTGAACCACTAAACACCAGTAGATAGGTCTAAAAAACTTTTGAAACTTTTTTTTTTGAAGTCATAACTACAAATATTAAAATATTTTGTCAGTTATAATAATTTGTCAGGTTTAAATGTCATATTTATTTTTCTCTCCAATTCTCTGCTGCCACAAAGTAAGTGTCAAAATTAAATATTCTCTGATGAAGAAAATAACTCTATGCTCCCAATATTTGTCTTGTCTTCCTTCTTCTGATGAAAGTAACAAGAAACATTTGAGTGCTATGGGTATAAAAAATGTAGCACAACTATTTAGGATTTCCCTGTCAGAAACATTACATTATTCCAAGTCTATTCAGATTTAAACAAGGGACGGCAAACTTGTTGAATCCAGATTGAATTGACTGTTAACAGCATTATTCTACTCTCTATTTTCTTCTCTGACTTCCACTCTCTCTTCAATCATGAAAACACTGTCTTTCACTTCTTATTGTTTAATGAGCTATCAAAATTTATTGTGAGTCAAAAGAAATGGGAATTTATATTAATATTGAAATAATGAATAGAACATCATCAAATTTCAAAATAATTTTTATACTAGTGCAGTGGTACCTCGAGTTATGAAATTAATCTGTTCCGGGATGGCTTTTGTATCTTGGATCTTTCCTATCTCAAACAAAGACTAACAGATAAAATATGTAATCCATTCTAAGCCACACAGAAACAACACCAAAAAATGTAAAATATCATGGTAAACTATAGAAAAACATAGTAGGATTCATCAATCCTTAACCCTTTGAGCCCTGCCCCCCTGAGCATTTTATACCTATTTCATAATATGCCATGTTTGAGTGACGACTGAGGAAAAACCGTGAAAGATAACAACATGAAATTAAATATGCAAGTAAAAGAATAGGTCAACCTGAACTCTAGCACCGAAATTCAACTTTAGTATGCCAGAAGATCCAGCAGGGGCTCACTCTCTTAATACACAAGTAGCGTTCACACTTAGGACACACCCCTTTCGATCAGCTGATCCCCTTCATTATCGGTCTCACTTTTTATCACTATCTGAATCCTCCAAATCACTATCATCATTATCACAATTTAATTCTGCCAAATCTTTTTTTTTTTTTTTAAATAATTTCTTGTGTTGAGAACAAGGAAGAACATTGACGTTTTGTCCCAGATGGACCAGGTTGAGGCTCGTCTCGATCCATGACCAAAAAAAAAAATTTTCCTCACAAACTCAATGTAAATATTGTAAACACACGTTCAACAAGGACGCAGACATCTTAGATAAACTCCTAACCAAACAAAACATCTGATTGTCTGTTACAGGCAACACTAAACCAATCCACATAATTGTACTATCGTGAAACCTGTATACCGGTGGCGAGGTTTATGAAGCGATTACTGCTACCACCGGTATACCGGTGGCGGGGGCTCAAAGGGTTAAGAGTACAAATTATAAAATCAATAAATAATAATAGAACAATCAAAAAAAATCTGTGACCCAGCTATAGGGCTGGCATTGACCAATAGGAGAGCAGAACTGTTGGTGACAAGTTGAATGACGTCACATTATTTCCAGTGTTGTCAGCTGTGCGTTTTTTTTGTGAGAACTAAATACAAGGCAATTATGGTTTTGCGAAATAAAGCAAACACTAATTGTTTTCAAAACCGAAATTAGTTTTAATTTTCGCATTTTGTTTAACAACCCTACTACTCGGATTGGTCCCCGGATCAGCTAAATAGTACATCTAACTATTCAGATTTAATAACTGGTAGAAAATGTCTACCCGGTTGGTCCCTAATATTTTTCATATCTTGGAGAAAAAATTCTTCCAGTGGCCTTTTGTATCTTGAATTTGCGTATCTTGAAGCATTTGTAACTCGAGGTACCGTTCTATTGTGCTTACCATCACGGATTCACTTACATCTTAACTAAATCCAGGCATATTTTTCCCCTGTAGGATCCTGTCCTGTTTTCTGGGTCCATGAGGTTCAACCTTGACCCCTTTGATGCCCACTCTGATGAAGCTATTTGGGAAGCTTTACAAAATGCACACCTCAACAACTTTGTTCAAGATCTACCAGGCCAGTTAGAATATATATGTGAAGAGGGAGGACAGAATCTCAGGTTAGTCCAGAAAGTTATGAAAGTAAAGCCATAAGAGAATATCAGGTTAGTCCAGAAATTTATGAAAGTAAGACCATAAGAGAATATAAGGTTAGTCAAGACAGTTATGAAAGTAAGACCATAAGAGAATATAAGGTTAGTC
>MUZC01001994.1:1280419-1293516 GCA_002072015.1 Radix auricularia | reverse complement strand
ATATAACACCAACTCATTGAAGTATTCCCTAACTCCACTAAGTCAACTTTGAGATATAACACCAACTCATTGAAGTATTTCCTAACTCCTCTAAGTCAACATTAATATAACACCAACTTATTGAAGTATTCCATAACTCCTCTGAGTCAACATTGAGATATAACACCAACTCATTGAAGTATTCCCTACTCCTCTAAGTCAACATTGAGATATAACACCATTTCATTGAAGTATTTCCTAACTCCTCTAAGTCAACATTAATATAACACAATCTCATTGAAGTATTCCCTAACTCCTCTAAGTCAACATTAATATAACACCAACTCATTGAAGAATTCCCTAACTCCTCTGAGTCAACTTTGAGATATAACACCAACTCATTGAAGTATTTCCTAACTCCTCTAAGTCAACATTAATATAACACCAACTCATTGAAGTATTCCCTAACTCCTCTGAGTCAACATTGAGATATAACACCAACTCATTGAAGTATTCCCTACTCCTCTAAGTCAACATTGAGATATAACACCAATTCATTGAATTATTTCCTAACTCCTCTAAGTCAACATTAATATAACACCAACTCATTGAAGTATTCCCTAACTCCTCTAAGTCAACATTCTCATATAACTCCAACTCATTGAAGTATTCCCTATCTCATCTAAGTCAACATTGAGATATAACACCAACTCATTGAAGTATTTCCTAACTCCTCTAAGTCAACATTGAGATATAACACCAACTCATTGAAGTATTTCCTAACTCCTCTAAGTCAACATTATATAACACCAACTCATTGAAGTATTCCCTAACTCCTCTAAGTCAACATTGAGATATAACACCAACTCATTGAAGTATTCCCTAACTCCTCTAAGTCAACATTAATATAACACCAACTCATTGAAGTATTCCCTAACTCCTCTAAGTCAACATTAATATAACACCAACTCATTGAAGTATTCCCTAACTCCTGTGAGTCAACATTGAGATATAACACCAACTCATTGAAGTATTCCCTAACTCCTCTAAGTCAACATTGAGATATAACACCAACTCATTGAAGTATTTCCTAACTCCTCTAAGTCAAAATTAATGTAACACCAACTCATTGAAGTATTCCCTAACTCCTCTGAGTCAACATTGAGATATAACACCAACTCATAGAAGTATTCCCTAACTCCTCTATGTCAACATTGAGATATAACACCAACTCATTGAAGTATTCCCTAACTCCTCCGAGTCAACATTGACATATAACACCAACTCATTGAAGTATTCCCTAACTCCTCTGAGTCAACATTGAGATATAACACCAACTCATTGAAGTATTTCCTGACTCCTTTCTGGTCCAAGCTGGCTGTCAGAGTCAAAAACATTGATATATATTACAAGTAATGTTGTCAACCTTAAAAATATATACTTTCAGTTGTCTACTTCCAAATGAATTATAAAATAATTTAATGGAGCTGCACATGATTCTAGTTGAGTTACTTTTCTGAAATGGGACGTGGTGGTCGAGAGGTAGCGCTCTCGACTGTCATACCGATGGTCACGAGTTTGAATCCACAAGAAAGTGAGGATTTGTTCTCGGGGCCTGAGGAGTCCCCGAGTCACACAGCTCCGAATGGGTACCTAACTAGACAATAGTTAGGCGGCTGGGGTAATGCGTGGAACCCCTATAGCCGTGGCCTGTGACCGCTGCATCACTTGCCAACAGATCATCTCTCATGGTCTGTGGACGCAATTATCTTCTGCATAGAAGGAGCGTCTGTATATCTAAGATAAGATAAGAAATGGTTAAAATATTTACAAAGTAATTTTTTACTTTGTCCTTAGTTGCCTTGTTTCTAGAATAAATCTAAGCAGTTGATTGCTCATTTACCCTCAAGTATACAAAGCACTAAATTAGCATTTACCCACACCTGGTTCATCCCATTAATTTTATAATCGCAATATTCTCTATCAATATTTATAGAGAATCATTTATTCGCCTTTAAAATTTATTTCTGCCAAAACATTTTTACAAGGTCTATTTGAGTTTCAGGTCCAAAAAGTATTTATAGATTTATTTTTTTTGGTATGTATATTATCTGATGGCTGATAAGCCTAGCAACTGCAACAAAAACCACAAGGTACTTTAAAGTTATGAACAAATTGATCAATTGTCAATAATTTGTAATTTAATGATAAAATTCAACATGATAAATATGGGAGAATGGGTGGAATGAAATTTTATAACACCTGGTGGCACATACAAACTATAACACCTGGTGGCACATACAAACTATAACACTTGGCACATACAAACTATAACACCTGGTGGCACATACAAACTATAACACCTGGTGGCACATACAAACTATAACACCTGACACATACAAACTATAACACCTGGCAGCACATACAAACTATAACACCTGGCGGCACCTACAAACTATAACACCTGGCGGCACATACAAACTATAACACCTGCTGGCACATACAAACTATAACACCTGGTGGATCATACAAACTATAACACCTGGCAGTAAATACAAACTATAACACCTGGTGGCACATACAAACTATAACACATGGTGGCACATACAAACTATAACATCTGGCAGCACATACAAACTATAACACCTGGTGGCACATACAAACTATAACACCTGGCGGCATATACAAACTATAACACCTGACGCATACAAACTATAACACCTTGTGGCACATACAAACTATAACACCCTGCGGCACATACAAACATGTTTAAAGCTGTTATTAAATAAATTAATCATCTGATGCACATTAAACAAATTAATTTGAATATATATTCAAACAAATAAAACTCTTCCAACTCAATTCATTTGGAATAATTGTCACAAATAAAACTTATTGCTTGTATTTGAAACTCAATCCATTCATCTGAATTAAATTTGTAAAAGTAAGTTTTACAAAGTAATATTTCACAAATATTTGTTAATATCTAATACCTTTTAAAAACAGTATTGCCTAACTTAACAAATATTTGTTAATATCTAATACTTTTTAAAAACAGTAGTACCTAACTTAACAAATATTTGTTAATATCTAATACCTTTTAAAAACAGTATTACCTAACTTAACAAATATTTGTTAATATCTAATACTTTTTAAAAACAGTAGTACCGAACTTAACAAATATTTGTTAATATCTAATACCTTTTAAAAACAGTAGTACCTAACTTAACAAATATTTGTTAATAACTAATACCTTTTAAAAACAGTAGTACCTAACTTAACAAATATTTGTTAATATCTAATACCTTTTAAAAACAGTAGTACCTAACTTACAATACAAAGACAAGCTCATCATAAAGCCCTGCAACACTCTTTTTTTTAAAATATAGATTTTTTTCTCTTATAAAAACATACTTCAGTTTACCAAAAAGTTGTATGTTAGAGAAACTTTTTTGAGACATGACATTACAGAGAAGCAGCATCACACACTGCATAATGAAAAATAATATTTTTGGAGTAATTGGTTTTTAAAAAATACAACAACTTGTTTTTGGTGACCACACTGCAATAGTTAATAAACCGAAAGTTATTTAGAGGATAAACATCTGTGATGAATTTTAAAAATATTATTGTAGTTTTTATTTCTCCATACCAGTTGTGGCGAACCTTATTTGGGCCATAAGCCCCAAATTCAACCAAAAACCCACTTATTTATAGCAAAGTGCCATGACACATAACACCAAAAAATGGGGGTTTGGCTTTGCTGGTTGAAGAGGAAATAACATTTTAGTCTTGTGCTGGTTGATGAGGCCCTGTGTGATATAGGTTTGCTACCACTATCACTATTTTATACAGTTGGAAGCTTTCAATTCAAGTGTGCTGGAATCAGCTTGAGATTTGAAAAGTTGGACAATTAAAACTTTCCACGGTAGTTTTTTTGACAAGCATTGGATGGTATAGAGTATAGAGTGTCTGTAACAGACTTCCAAGTTAAGCTTGTTCACCTAATACTTCTAATTTTATTAGACTTTATTAGTAATGCTTGAAAACATTGTTAGTTAAATATATGCAAAATATGAACAATTCATAAAGATAACTTCACTTCAAATTATTCATTTCAATGCTGTTGTCACAAAAAATTTGAATTTCTCCTAAAAATATAATAATGCAACGCTTGACATTCAACATAAAAGAGAATGTTTAAAAGTATAACACTGTATCTAATAGTAGAAAGATCAAAGTAAGTCATAGAAGTAGTCTAAACCTTGGCCAACCTCCCAGATTGAGATGCCTGTGCCCATTTCCCTGGCCAGGTTAAGGCGGTCTTGTATAGATTTCAGTGATGGGTACACCATGCTAAATTTACCTTTGGAATCTCTGTCAAAGAAAAATGGGAATCTTTTGGAATATTTACATAGCTAAAAAAATAAATATCTTAAATCAAACATGTCCTTAGCAAATGGACAACTGAGTGTCACATATCTCAAGTCTTAAAACTTTTTATAAAAATCACTGCATCTTGAAACCATTCCATGACCAATTCTTTCAAGCTAGATAATGAAAATGTGCAATGTTCCCTTTAAGCTGTGTGGCAGTTTCGAATTTAAAGCGCAGTAAACTTTGTAAGACTTTGCATAAAAAATGACTGCTGTACAACTTTTCACACCAGTGTTTTCACTTTGCACACAAACCAACAAACCATAGATGAGTAAAAAAAAGTTAAATATAATTGATATATTTAGTTTCTGATGTGAAGGACTAATTGCTTCCTTCAACTTCAGTAGTCTCTAGAACATTGCACCTCACAAACTTCACCATTAATGCAAACAAGTTGCTTCATTTATTGCTTTTTCTTTTTTTTAGGTCATGGAGAATATTGTTTAACTCTTAAAGCCCAAGAAGGTTTTCAATAAACTTCCGCCTCAGTCCCATAAGGATTTCCCGTATTACGATCAACCAGTTATGAAATTAAAAAATTGCATAAAATCCATTTATAATATTATTGTCATACTGACTTCATTTTTTAGGCTAAGAATGGTTATTTTACGCATCCAAAAGACCGTACCGAGTTTGAAACAATATTTACCTGTAGTTTAGTATTATTATTTTAGTAATAAAGTATAACGAAAACGTATCTTCGAAAAAAAAACCCGTTAAAACTACAAAAAAACATCGCGAATCGAGCAATAACACTAGCGTGGGCAAAGGCCGCCATTGCCGGAAGCAGAGAAAGTAATGGGTCAATGGGTCAAATGGGTCGCAAAATTGGATGGGTCAAATGGGTCATGGGTCAATGCTCCCTGACCCACGACCCATCCTTAGTTTCCGCCTGACTCTGAAAAAAACCTGTCGTTGCGCGATTTTTTTTTTATTTGCGACAAAAACAATACGTGCCCTTCCATACATTTGTATAGAAAATTCTATGTGAAACACTTACAGCGATTTTGCCAATTTATTTATAATTTAATTTAATTTAATTACAGTGGAACCCACTTACCTCGAGCTCACTTAGCTCGACCACCCTATTATGTCGACGTTTTTTATTGGAACCGCCAAATTCTCTCTTTGTCTTAGCATTTTCTCATCGTTTAATTAGATTTTTTTAAGTCACCGAAACCTCATAACACGAGCACAAAAAAGGGTCAAATTTGCCACTTAACATCGGTTATCTCGATCCCCATGACCAATCGCCAGCTTTTGAAAATATTAGCTATGATTTCTGTCTCACCAGGGTCTGCTGGTGACGTCACAGCCCACTTGCGTTTTGCTCTCAACGCTGTGTTGCTTCTGGTACTATGGCAATGGCCATCAAGGCCACGAAAAAGTATCAGCTTGCGATGTGTGCTGGTGACATCACAGCCCACTTGCGTTGAGACCTGTGTTGCTAACTTAAATCGCCAGTTTCAGAGATGTGTTGGAGAATAATAAAAGTTTTTATCGATAATCGACGTTGGTTTTTATTTTAAATTTGTAAATTTCTGCTGTCAGTTGGTGCACATATACCTTTTGTTGTTAGCAAACATGTATGTACAATTTTATAGCATGCCGATAGCTTCATCAAACAAATAACGGCAATGCTGTTGTGTTTTAAAAAAACTGCAAAAACACGTGCATGAACATTATCTTTTTTTAACGCTAGTGATGGGACGATACCAAAATCATAGGCTGCTTACTGTAAACAAGGCTCCCCAGATTTTAAAATATATAATATAACAGACTACAGACAGTTTACTCACCCCCACTCTCAATCTCTCACACCATTGTTGTTGGTTAGTCCTATTAGCATCAAGTTACCGAAGGAATTCTAAGCCCATTGATCGTATGGAATAATGGAATAATAAAATTTACCGTGCGCAGACTTGTTGTCATTGGCAACCATTCATCCTTCAACCTCATTTTGACTTTTACATGTACTGTACTACTGCTTTGTTCTCATTGTTTCATTCATAAGAAGTGGCCGTGTGCAAAAGCCATTTAACTATTGGTTAGAATTAATTAAAATATGTCAAAGTTGAAGGTTCAAAAGTTCAAAAGGAGTACCTAATTTATTTGTGTACGTTTATATAAGAGAAGATTTCGCTTTGTCATGAGTCATATATAGGTCACGATAGACCATTCCGAGTCCAGAAGAGAATGGTTCGGGGATGTGTAGGTTACTTATTTGTGTAGCTTGTAAGGAAAATCAAGCAAGTGGCTTCGAAGGCACAGTATCGCTCAATCTGGGAATCACCGCAAAACGGCGTTATATTTAAACTTAAACGGTCTTTAAAAACGAACGGTCTTAACAACCTTAAGAAAGAGTGAAGAAATAGGGTCCCGATATTCCGATACGAATCTGATTAATCGTCCCATCACTAATTAACGCACAACACGTACATAAAGAGATTTCAAGCGCATGTTAATATTTTGCCGCCATATTGGTTTTCACTTTAACTCGATCATCGGTTATGTCGATGCCATTTTTCATACCCCAACGCCGTCGACTTAAGCGGTTTCGACTGTATTATTTAATTTAATTATTTAATTTTTCAATTTAATTTAATTTGATATATTTTATTTCGCCAAAATTTGTTTCAATGGGTCATGGGTCATGATGGGTCTGGGTCGAGAAATTGATGGGTCATATGGGTCATGGGTCAAGCTCAGTGACCCATTACTTGCTCTGGCCGGAAGTCGAATACATCATTTTTCAAGCATTGAAGAGTTTTTACTAGAGAAGAGCTAGGGACGCATTATGACGCATTAGGGATAGCGGGAAGAGACGCATTACGACGCTTTGCGACTTTAAGAGTTAAATATGTTGATGGGAAAAATAAGATGATTTTGTTAGAGCTGTGGTCAAAATTCAGAAGACTTAATGACAAAACACCAACGCAATACTGTATATCTGTATGAAAGGGGCAATACTGTATTTGTGTATGAAAGGGGCAATACTGTAATTGTGTAAGAAAAGGTGATACTGAAAATGTGTATAAAAAGGTCAAAGTTGATTGTGTGTAACATGGTGAAAGAAGTTTGGTGGAAATTGTGATATTGAGATTAAAGATAATCAAGACAGTGATATTTAGATTTGAATGGTTGTAAACATTCTTATTCTTAACAACTAATAATCACATACATAGTCATTCTCTCTATATATACCTATGTTTATATGGTAGTGCACTCTGTTGCATGAGCAAAGCAGATTTCCTTGGAGTTCTAAAATAATTGCAATTCTTATAATTGAGTTACTTGAGTGTGTGTTTAGTCCATTAAACGAAGTAGAAGATTTGTTCTGGCCTTAAGGCCACCAATGTTTGCAGGCTCATGTCTGGTTTTAACGAATGCATGCAGCTTATGTGTACTCAAAGCTATGTTCAGCTGTTTTAAAGAATGTATACAACTTACATGTACTCTAAGCTATGTTCACCTGTTTTAAAGAATGTTTACAGCTTACGTGTACTCAAAGCTATGTTCAGCTGTTTTAAAGAATGTATACAACTTACGTGTACTCAAAGCTATGTCAGCTGTTTTAAAGAATGTATGCAGCTTACGTGTACTCAAAGCTATGTCAGCTGTTTTAAAGAATGTATGCAGCTTACGTGTACTCAAAGCTATGTTCAGCTGTTTTAAAGAATGTATGCAGCTTACGTGTACTCAAAGCTATGTTCAGCTGTTTTAAAGAATGTATACAACTTACGTGTACTCAAAGCTATGTTCAGCTGTTTTAAAGAATGTATATAGCTTACGTGTACTCAAAGCTATGTTCAGCTGTTTTAAAGAATGTATGCAGCGCAGCTTACGTGTACTCAAAGCTATGTTCAGCTGTTTTAAAGAATGTATGCAGCTTACGTGTACTCAAGGCTATGTTCAGCTGTTTTAGAGAATGTATACAACTTACGTGTACTCAAAGCTATGTTCAGCTGTTTTAAAGAATGTATACAGCTTATGTGTACTCAAAGCTATGTTCAGCTGTTTTAAAGAATGTATGCAGCGCAGCTTACGTGTACTCAAAGCTATGTTAGGCTGTTTTAAAGAATGTATGCAGCTTACGTGTACTCAAAGCTATGTTCAGCTGTTTTAAAGAATGTATACAACTTACGTGTACTCAAAGCTATGTTCAGCTGTTTTAAAGAATGTATACAACTTACGTGTACTCATAGCTATGTTCAGCTGTTTTAAAAAATGTATGCAGCTTACGTGTACTCAAAGCTATGTTCAGCTGTTTTAAATAATGTATGCAGCTTATGTGTACTCAAAGCTATGTTCAGCTGTTTTAAAGAATGTATGAAGCTTACGTGTACTCAAAGCTATGTTCAGCTGTTTTAAAAAATGTATGCAGCTTACGTGTACTCAAAGCTATGTTCAGCAGACTGACTGTTCCATAGGACACGAGATGACTTGGATTTCTTTAAATACTCTGCAAATCTGAACAAATATCAAAATTAACTGATTTAAGGCCAAACTTTATTTCCAACATTGAACAGCTACAAAAATTTTTTTACTCTATGAATTTGTGTAAAATGATTTTAAAAAATGATATTCATACAATATTCACACATTTCTGTCTGATATAAGATATATCATTACTTGCATCTAGCATGTCATTCTTTGCTGGGCCATATGAATGTTAATCTAATGTATCGTACGCCCCTGATAGACTTAAAATGTCATAGTTTAAAAGTTTAATAAACAATATCTTCATATAATACAACTGTTGCCATTGTTATACTCACTGAGTTCCAATAACATGCTCTCCATTCATCAATGTACCATCTTCACTGGCTATGTAACGTAGACCATAAAAATTCAGTCCCACCAGCAGCTTTTTTCTGATAGGAGAATCTGTTTCGGGAGCCAGTTTAAATATACAATCCTTGACCCACTGTAATGGGCTATTAGGACCTGGTCTGGTTTCATACAAATTATTCATCTTTTATTTAAGAACTTAATGTCAAGGTTTTTATGATGCTTAAATTTAATTGAAAGTGTTAATACAGAATATAATTTTTTTTTTAAATTACATTTTGTTCATGGAAAATTTATGTGACAAAAACAATTTGTCTGGAAAATAGAATAAATTTTAAGATTTATTAATAGACAAATACAGGTGCAGACGGGCAAAAGCTTTCATCTGACTTATTTACCTATTGGGACCGGAAAAGTCATAGGTCATTAGACTAAATTTATCCACATTTTTGGCCATGGCATCAACGTCCTCTTTGCTTATGAGACCATCAACATCTCTGCAATCATGTAAAAGTCAATCATAAAATATCATGGAACAAGATCTTGGTTTAAACAAAGAACAAAATTTCTTATCTTATGTGTTACAAACGCTTTTGTAAAGAAGATTATTGCGTCCTATGCTTACCTATGGTTAGTGACTAGTCCTGCATTCTTATTATAGTTTTTGATAAAGTGTTGCATGAAAACTTAGCTCTATCAAAAATATGTGACTATTAACAATACCAGAAATCGAAATCTCAAAATGAATTTTAAGATCTAAATTGTAAGGTCCAATTTACTAATGCATATTATTAAGGATTTAATTTTAAAAATACATTTTTAAAAAAACTTTTAAAATTTTTTTAAAACTTCAGATACTAAGCACATCACTTTTTGTATTTATAATGGAAAGTTAACAAATTAAAACTATTGGCCCTCAATACAAAGAATCTATAAACAAATGGCAATTGTTTGTCTACTTACCGACCATAAAGGGGGGGTGGAATTACGATAATTAGCTCCTTTTTAACAGCATGGAACATCTCTCCCATGTGGTTGATGAGATGGACAAGTTCTCTGAAAGGCATCACATCACCACGATGGTTTAAACATGAAATTATCAGACTAAAATAGATTCTATTTCACATGGAATACTCCATCTTCACTCCAGCTAACACTTTTTATCTATAATATCTTAAACTTTTCCCAAAGAAAAACAAAATAAATAATGGAAGATTTTAATTGAATGATCATTCCAATGAGTTATACATGTCTTAAGAAAGATTTATTATTTGTTGTCTTTAGGGAGAATTTAGAAAACAATGAAACTGCAAAAATTCTTTTAAAAAGGAAGATTGTCAATTTTATGCTTAAAAATGTGTACTTTTAAAAAATAATAACATTCAAATATATCACCCAATTATCATAGAAGAATATTTTATTTCCTAAGTATTTTGTATTTGCTAGCTACCTAAGTTTCTGTTTATTTATTAAAATGCACATTAAGTTTAATCCTCAAATGTATCAATATTTAAATTAAATATATTATTTTTCAATTAAACTCAACTTTTAAATTTTACAGTATAAATAAAAAAAGTATTCAAATAATTAGAAGTGAAAATATCCTCCAGAATGTCTTTGAATATTATGCTGGCATAACTGATTTGTTATAGCCAAACAAATCAAGGCAATTGAATTATCTGATGTAAAATTATTGAACTTTATTAAGGATAATTTATATTTCATTTCAATCCCAATTGCCATTTGCTACTCCTACTTTTTTCCTTATATCTTTCATTTCATTATGCCTCTTTAGTAAATACTAGTGCAGCCAAGGAGTAGTAGTAGTATAAGGTAAGTATCAAAAGAGTATATAAATGGCTTTGCAGAATCTAACACATTTGGTGTTCTGATTTCAAGACATCTGCACGATTTAGGGAACTTTCTGGACTGACAAGTAGCATATACTTCAAAAAAAAAAAAAAAGGGTCTTACATCAGCCATGGTCTTTGCATGGAGAGCTCAAGACCAACCCGATAGACCCTCACATGGCAACCAGGTAGAAGTTAAAAGACAGTAGGAATGCCAAGACCATGGAGGACTACTTAGGTGCAACATCTACTAAAGTATTTCTATTTAAACTTAGATGTGAGTAGTAACATACTTCCTATATTTACCACCAAGCTGAGACCAAACTTCAATTACAGCACCAGGCCATTTGTAAGTCTGCAAAAAATTGGTGAAAAAATATCATTTAACCAGATACAATTTTTTTTTAAAATTGAGTATCACCAGTATAACAATAGAGTATCACCAGTTTAACAATTGAGTATCACCAGTATAACAATTGAGTATCACCAGTATAACAATTGAGTATCACCAGTAAAAAACTGAGTATCACCAGTATAAGAATTGAGTATCACCAGTGTAGCAATTGAGTACCACCAGTTTAAAAATTGATTATCACCAGTATAACAACTGAGTATCACCAGTTTAATAATTGAGTATCACCAGTTTAACAATTGAGTATCACCAGTATAACAACTGAGTATCACCAGTAAAACAATTGAGTACCACCAGTATAACAACTGAGTATCACCAGTATAACAACTGAGTATCATCAGTATAACTAATGATGCACATATAGATAAAAAAAATGTCTGTACTTAATTCAACAAGAAATTTGTTAACATGATAGACATATACAATTTATAGGATTATAGGATTTTAAACATTTAATTAATGTATACATACACAAGGCATAAATTAATGCAGTAAATAGTTTTACACAAAGTAAAAAGAAATTTTGTTCACTAATTAAAATTATTTTCTGAAAAAAACAAGCATATCTTGTGAGTAGAAATGTCCTTACTGAAAGTAAGCTCAACAAACCTTGATTGTATTTAATATAACTTCTATACAATCTTCCATGAGATCTTCATTCTTAAATATAGCATTGTAATCATCGGGGCTCCAACCATCAAAGAGAACCCTTGGGACTGTAAGAAAGACATTCAAGGGGATTCCCATAAAATTTATTTTGAAAATTAATGAAACAACATTTCTTTAAATGATTAACGTAGCTGATGTATAACGTATTGTCATTTATGTAGTTAGTATGATATTAATGTTTCTTTTATTAATATATGTATAGTTATTTCCATGTAAAGCGCTGTGAGCCCGGCTCCTTGCTGGGATACAGCGCTATATAAATTATCATGTTATTATTATTATTATTATTATTATTAAAAGCCATCCTTCATTTTTTACTTAAAAAGTTAAGAAAATATTGACATAAACTATTACATACTTTATTCTATTGTTCTTATCAACATGCACCCAGGAGGCCAAAAATATTGATGACTCACCCAAGTGTGTTTTACGACCTTGTACAACATCTGCAATCCAACCTAAAGGGATTCAAAACTTTTTATAATAAGAAATGAAACTTGAAAAATAGTTTCAGTTTTATAAAATGTTGTAGCTGTAAAAAATAAATACAATTTTCTATTATACATTTTATGAGTTTCATACGGTTCCTTGTCTAAATTCTGTTTATGCCATATATCTTATCTTACAGATGTTCCTCCTATACAGAAGATTATTGTGTCCTACACTTATCCATGGTTTGATCAGGCTAGTCCAGCGTTTGTCAACCTATGTTCCGAGGCACACTAGTGTGCCGCAACATGTTTCCTGGTGTGCCGCGGGATATTCTCGTATTCAAGAGAATTAGTTTACACTATGGTTGTTAAGACCGCTCGTTTTTGAGGACCGGCTAACCATTCAAAAAAAGACCGGTTAACCGCTCGTCCTTGTATCCCTAATGTTTTGAGAACTAACAAGAGAATGTTGTCGCCTCGAGTCGTCTGATGGCATCAAAGCCCGCTTTCCCCCCCCCCCCCCCCCCC
>MUZC01001994.1:1226337-1251832 GCA_002072015.1 Radix auricularia | reverse complement strand
TTTTTTTTAACACAACAGCATTGCCGTTATTTGTTTGATGAAGCTATCGGCATGCTATAAAATTGTACATACATGTTTGCTAACAACAAAAGGTATATGTGCACCAACTGACAGCAGAAATTTACAAATTTAAAATAAAAACCAACGTCGATTATCGATAAAAACTTTTATTATTCTCCAACACATCTCTGAAACGTATCGTATATATGCAGTTACTTTGGTTTCTTTAAAAAGTCTATAATGCTTTGTTGTTTTTTGCCTTTAATCGTCTGCTTAAAAACAAATAACTAAGAATTTCAAAAGCCGGCGATTGCCATAGTACCAGAAGCAACACAGCGCTGAGAGCAAAACGCAAGTGGGCTGTGACGTCACCAGCAGACCCTGGTGAGGCAGAAACTTGGTCCCTAGTCCCTTTCCTTGGTTATAAAAAAATCATAGCTAACACTAACATTTTCAAAGGCTGGCGATTGGTCATGGGGATCGAGATAACCAATGTTAAGTGGCAAATTTGACCCTTTTTTGTGCTCGTGTTATGAGGTTTCGGCGACTTAAAAAAATCGAATTAAACGACGAGAAAATGCTAAGACAAAGAGAGAATTTGGCGGTTCCAATAAAAAACGTCGACATAATAGGGTGGTCGAGCTAACCGAGCTCGAGGTAAGTGGGTTCAACTGTATTTTGAATATTATTTCTTTGTTTTGTGTCATTTTATGGGCTTGTTTTGAAATGAACTCAATATTTATGACAAAAATTATAAAGTTTATAGTGGGTTCAAAAATTAATAATTATTATTGTTTTTAGACTATACGCCTTTATCTCGTTCTTATACTACTTATACTGTTTAACTTGTAGAAGACTAATGAAAATGAATAGTATAAAAGTATAAATTGTACTTTAGGTTAGGTTTAGAAATACAATTACTACTACTATTGCACCTATTGGATAATTACTTAAATTTAAATTACTAAAAGACAAGTAGCTGTGAAAATGTTTACTATTTAGCAGTACTGCCAAAGCACAATGCCCTTAACTTAAACTGTTGTAATTTTTTTTACAATTGATGTATCTGTGCATAGTAGAGGCATAAGCCTAGCCTTAATTTAATTATATTTTTTTTTAAATATCACAGGAAAAATTAAATATTAATTAATGTTTTTTTCAAACCCAGTCAGCTTAGATGCAAACCGCAATCAATAATTAATGCATGCTAAAACAAAAGTAGTTGAGACACTTCTAGTTCTAGCGAACTTAACGGACAAACTTTTAGTAAAAGTAAGAAGACAAAAAACTCCTATTGCCATGTTAGTATTTATAAACCGTAAAAGGGTCACCCAAAAGCACACATCAGACGTAATCCATGAAAAAATTAAATTATCTTTTTAAGAAAACCGTGACGTCAAGCACAAAGTTCTGATTCCAACGGAGTGCGATCCCTTCATGTATTTTGTCTAAGTTTTCCATATATTTTTGATATGCGCAGAATGATGCGCGATAGCGTGACAATGAGACGAGAGCTAAAGAAAGGGAGAGGTCACAGTACCCATCTTATTTATAGCGAGTCCACATCTGACTGAGTAGGCTTTCCGCGCGTTATGACTTTCCCCCCATCTTTAAAACCCAGAAGCCGGATTGGAAAAATTAAGTCGCAAATCCGTAAAGCGCAAAAAAAACCTCGCAAGTATGGACGTAGCAAAATAAAAAACTAGAAAATCCAGAAATTAAAAATATATAGCTTCAAGTATCTTGAATTCTGGAATAAACCATAACAGTGGCACCCTTGTCCAAATGTCACATCACAATTATTATTGAAAACTTTTAAATTTGCATATAACTGCAAGCCTATAATCAAGGATGTTATGTAATTTTCATCACTCGTAATAGTGTAGTCAATGGTCTTAGTTCACGACTGTTAAATGCTATCAATCACTGTTGACTTTTACCATTGGATGAGATAGGCCTGCCTTATCTTATTTTATCTATTACAGATGCTACTTCAATACAGAAGATTATTACATGCTACACTTATCTATGGTTTGTGTTTAGTCCTGCATTCTTATAGAGTTTTAAATATTGATAAAATGTTGACGCCCGAGTTCTGGTCGGGAATAATGAAAATTTGTGTGTGTTTGTTCTTGCATACAGAATAAGAAAGGTGCTTTATCCTTTTCTATCTGAGGTTTTTATTAAGTTATCTTTGTGTTGTATTTCTAAATTATAATTATTTAGAATTAGAATTAACAACTTTATATATAATTTAAAGTTGTTAACGGTTATGCGGTTAGCCTGTTAGCGGTCCTCAGATCATAACCGGTCCCGTTTGATCAGGACTGGTTACCCGTAACTGCAGTGGTGTAGCTGAGGGGGCGGTACTAATTCAGAGGGCGGCACTTGTGGGCCTTTGAAAAGTAAATCCATTTTCGACAACCCACTTTTTTCTTTTGAAGTGGAAAACCAAAGTGAAAAAAAAATTTCTTAATTTCCAATGTTAATTAACGGATTTGTGCAATATGTGTTTGATTACATACTAACGCAAAACCATTCAAAAATTTAAAATCGCTTAAAAAGGGTATCGATTTGTTAGAAAAATTAAGCGGCATGGGTCATAGATGGTGCTTTTATAAGAAAACTGCACAAAAAACAAACACATCACCGCTGGTCTGAATATATGTAGTATTAATATCGCCATTTTTTTATGTCTCGTCTAAAAAGGATTTATGGTCAAAAACTTGTTTTTAACGTTTTTTTTTTTTTTTAAAATTATTTTAAAATCCTTTACATTAACTTGTGGTGTCTGTTTGAGCAGGGAAAAACAATTCAAAAATACAAAATTCTAGTTATGTCTCGTAAAACGTGTTAAATTTAATGCGCACCGATCGTGAATATGTTTTTAAAAAGAATTGTCAATATAATGCGTACCTTGTTGAAAGGTTGTTGAACATAATACGCACCAGGACACTCTATCTCAAAAATTAACAGGATACAAAGGTAACCAGTCCTTCTTTGAATGGTTAACCTGTCCTCAAAACGAGGGGTCTTAACAACAGAATAATTACTATTTTAGTCTTGGTTCTTCTATCCTATAGTGTTTCAAGATTTAATGATTTAACTAACGGTGTTACTCTTTTCAGTTTTGAATATTTTTCAGTAATGAATCTGGAAGCTCTTTTTTAAATTTGTTCTAGTTTATCAATCTTTTCTTTAGTTTCTGAAATAAAATACTTTGATGTTAATGTTTTTCCTTCTAAAAATGTATGAATCATTGATGCTGACTCAACATTTTAAAAATAAGTTTTGTTTATTTTATTTTAACACCCCATTAATAATGAAATAAATATGTTTACATATTTCTTTCATCAACATATTTGCTTTTCAGAATAAAAAGAACAAAAATTACAGTCACCAGTGCATTCACTGAATTGTGATTGGTTTAGCAAACAAACAAAATCACACACAAAACACTTTTTAAAACTGGACGGAGCAGGATTTGATCCCACTGCCGGCTGCCAGATTTACGAACAAGGAAATAGAACAATCACTTGCAAAGCTCATGTCAACTATCGTTTTTCTAAAGTTATAAATGATTGTAATTAATTGTACACCAATAAAGTTTTTTTTTTACCTTTAAATTTCAGTAATCAGCTTACATAGTATTTCTTTTCCATGAATTTTTTTTAAAATTCAAAATGAATCGGTAATTTCTGTCAGTCGACCAAAATAAATCAGGTAGGTCTGTGTGGTTTGGTTCCTAGAGCACATGGAAATAAATACATTTTTAAGTTAATGAAGCAACCAATACTTACAAAACATAATACGCAGTTTTTGATGCATGACGAACAGACTTCCACAGATGTGGTGAAAAACACTTTGCAGAGGCTCGACCTCTAGCCAATACAACCGCCATTTTATTCCTTAGTAGTTTCCCCTTAAATGAGAAAAACAGATTCGCTTATTTATTTTTAAATATAAAAATATTACTATTTATTATTATTTTTAAAGATTGCTATAAGTTATATCATATAACCAATTCATTGTGATGATATTGTAAATGAAATGCATTGAATCACAATTAGAAACAGGTCTGTAACTCATTAAACATAAAAGAATAATGGATAAATAAGAAATGATATGGCTGACATACATGGGCGTCGCTAGGAATTTTTCCAGAAAGGGGGAGGGGGGGCACAAAAATCAATTTTTTTAATGTAACTGACAATGCCACATATGTTAAATTTTCAATTAAATTTAGTTTTAAGTATAAAATAAGGGCAGAAAAAAGCCTTAGAAATTAATAAGACTTTCAAATTAGCACTGTAGCCTTAGAAATTAATAGGACTTACAAATTGTAATAGCTCAAATACAACATCTAATAATGCATTTAATAATTTTAAAACATAATTAAATTTTGCTGTGAAATAATATACGTGTAGAAACTGCAGGATTACCAAATATGGATATCAGGAATTTGTTTACAGGCTAATAAAAAAAAGTAATGTAATCACGGATTCTGAAATGCCGTTATTTTGGGGCGTCTGCAGCATCTGACTTATCATTGGCATTGAGGACAACATTACAATTTCATCAGCCAGACACAACTGACGCAACTATTTCTAATTTGCTTGTCGCTGACACTTATTCATTTCCTAAATTGGATATTGGAAGGTAGGTCTGGACACACAACCTTTCAAATGAGTTGAAATTGCAGCTGATTCGTGATTGTTGGGCCCCTGATAAAAAGTATAAGTTTAGAGCTGACAGTGAGTTTTTAGTTTTTAGATAAGCATGGTTATCAAACACCGTGGCTTGTATATTCGCAAATGTTAAAAGGTGCCTTTTAAAAATATAGTGTGTTTTTTCCGCAAAAAGTAATTCGAGGAGTTCAGTTGGCATTCGTCATCAAACCATGTACAAATTATAAAGATTTCAACGAAGATCCATGTAGCCATATGCAAAGCACATGACACAAAGGCTCTCATGAAGATGCAAGCAATTTTGTTGCGTTTTTGAAAGCCAAAGCAGTTTTTATAGATGAGCAGTTGGACTCCTCATTTAGAAGACAAAATCAAGAAAGTCGCAAAAAACTGGATCCCAACATTTCTACTTTCTACAATCCTATTTTGCGACATGCATGATTTATCCCTTCGTGAAAAAAAGAATCAATTATGGTAATTTTTATGACCTGTTAGAGTATCGTGTTGATTCTTGAAATGAAGTTCTTGGTAATCATTTGTCAAATGGATCTTGTAATGCCAAATATATCTCGACAACTACGCAAAACAATATAATCGAAATTTGTGGGTCTCTCTTGCGTGAAGACATCGTTTGTGAACGAAATAATTCAGTTGCATTTTCTATACTTGCCGACGAGACAAATGACATTTCAGGCATTAAGCAATGGCACTTGGTGTTAGATTTTTCAAAGAACAAAATGGGAAGATGAAGGTCACAGAAGAATTCC
The DNA here is from genome assembly GCA_002072015.1 of Radix auricularia. NCBI lineage: Eukaryota > Metazoa > Mollusca > Gastropoda > Lymnaeidae > Radix > Radix auricularia. Next base: position 1,246,377 of record MUZC01001994.1, on the reverse strand, counting down.
TGAAATATATTCCAATTGTAAACAGAAGAGCTGAAGATTAAGCCAACACCATCATTACAAATTCATTAGAATTTGGATTAAATATGACAAAGCTTGTTGGTCAAGGATACGGCGGATGTTCTACAGTGGCAGGTAAAGAAGGAGGAGTCCAAGCAATAATTCGAAAAAAATACCCAAAAGCAGCATTTGTACATTGCAATTCACATTAACTTCATCTGGTCGTGAACGATTTAAATAATGTGAATTCTATAATATAGTTGACCAGACGTCCTGATTTAGACGGGACAGTCCCAATTTCAGACTTCATGTGCCGCGGACCCTCTCTTGTCCCGGCGGGACGCCCGCTTGTCCCATCATTTTCTTTGAAAGAGACTTTACACTTCAATGAAATGGATTTGGAGCCATGGCCGCGCTGAAATATCATTCTTAAAATTTTTAATTAAAAAAAAAAAGTGATTTCTTTATAAATTATATTATTATTTTTTACGCATTAATGAAGCATGTAAAGACTGAAACGTTAATCCATTCTGGCATTACGTCTCACCTCACAGACTGAAAAGTTATTTTGTAACTAAAAATAACACCATTTGCGGTTGAGGAGAGTTAATAAAATCAATACTTTATTTGATAAAATAAATACAGTTAGTTTTATTGTGATTTTGGATAAAATTGACTTAATTTTTTCTTAAGTTTAATTAAATATTCAAAACAGTGATATTTTTTAAAATAAATTTAAATTCCTTTACTATTTAATCTAAGCCGGTTGGTGCGTCGACTTCTGTGGTTATTTACAGTTTACTCCTTGATAGCTTTCCCGGGACTTGGTGATAACGATAGGTAAGGCGACCAGATGTCCCGATTTCAGAGGAGTGTCTGAAAAGGTTCTTTTTACATTAAATATTATATATTACGCCATCAGTCAAATGATGGGACACTTAAAGACGCCAAGCCCCCGGGGCCCCCAAACCCCTAGCTACGCCACTGTCCGTATCACAGAATGCCAGGTGGCTTGTTTACTGGTTGCTGCATCCTAGTAGTCATGTCCAATGTCAGAGACCTTTAGAGGGGTTTTCACAGCATCGCGGACTTTCGTGTTATCTATGCCCTTCAGCAAGCTCACCCCAGATGAGCCCCTTTGGGAGCCAGTTGCCTGGAATGTGCACTACATGTCCCGCACTGCATGAGGCTTGTATAAATTTAGTCCTGCCCTGGCTAATATTTAGGAATCTGGAAGTTTTTCCTGCCATTTCATGTTGATAACTTTTCGTAGGCTTTTGGTGTGAAAATTATTTAGCAACATCTCATGGTGTTGGTAAACAGTCCATGTTTCGCATGGGTATAGTAAAGTAGGTAGTACCACAGCTCTGTTTACTTTTAGTTTTGTTTTGGTGCTGAATGCTCTTCTGTTCCAGACACTGCCATGCAATCTGCCAAATGCTTCACTGTCCTTGGAGATTCTCACGTTCACATCGTCATCAATGTTGGATTCTGAGACAGTGTGCTGCCAAGATAAGTAAAGCGATTTTATCTTATCTTGTCTGTTACGGACGCTCCTTCTATACAGAGGATTATAGATTCATATGCTTATCTATGGTTTGTGTTTAATCCTGCATTCTTATTAAAGTTTTAAAATGTTCATAAAGTGTTGGCTTTCCTGATTTCTTCAGGCAACCCATTCCATGCTCGAATGCTTTACAAAATAATATATATACATATATATATTAGGGCTGCGGAGACTGTGTGGACTCAGGGACACTTTAACTAGTGTCAGGTATCCATTCAGAGCTGTGAGGACTCAGGGACACTTTAACTAGCGTCAGGTACCCATTTGGAGCTGTGGGGACTCAAGGACACTGTAACTAGTGTCAGGTACCCATTTGGAGCTGTGTGGACTCAGGGACACTTAAACTGGTGTCAGGTATCCATTCAGAGCTGTGTGGACTCAGGGACACTTAAACTGGTGTCAGGTATCCATTCAGAGCTGTGAGGACTCAGGGACACTTTAACTAGTGTCAGGTACCCATTTGGAGCTGTGTGGACTCAGGGACACTTTAACTAGTGTCAGGTATCCATTCAGAGCTGTGTGGACTCAGGGGCACTTTAACTAGTGTCAGGTATCCATCCAGAGCTGTGTGGACTCAGGGACACTTTAACTAGTGTCAGGTATCCATTCAGAGCTGTGTGGACTCAGGGGCACTTTAACTAGTGTCAGGTATCCATTTGTAGCTGGGTGGACTCAGGGACACCCTTGCCCCTGGGAACCAATTCCTGCTTTCAAAGATTAAAAGCTGTACTTCTCAGTTCGCCAGCGGAATGTGCATGCTGCTCGCCCGTGTCCCCTTGGACCATGTTAATCAGATATTAATTAAATTAAACATTGTCAAGCAAACTTCACCAGCCCTATTCACCAAATAGAATTAGATAGCCCATAGCCAGAAGTATTTTGACTATTTATTATCTTTTAAAAATTTATTTTATTCTCTTTTATTCAACTTTGTTGTTAAATTAACATTAGTTTTTTTAAATCTAATTATTTCAACAGGACAGAGAAAATGGACTATAATTGAATGGACACAACTTAAGATTCTTTTAGTTATTTATTATCATCATTAGTAAATTCCCATAAAGAAGAGCTTTTTGATTCAGCAGCATGTTGTCAGTCATTCCATACAATCCATCTTATGACTTTGCTGCATATGTACATAAAAGACAGAATATGTTGCTTAAAAATGTTTAAGTGCATTCACTCAGACAAAAATACATCCATGTACATAAAAAAGTTAGCTGTGTAAAAATGCACATGACTGTATAAGGTCCATTATAAAATAAACATTATTCCAAGCATAACAGAAGATACCTGTAAAAAAACATTGAAGTATATTGTATTAATATGTGTGTGTTACAACAAAAGAAAAAAGCCCATTATTCTTTATTAGGTTATAAAGCTATTTGTTAAAATTTGGCAATATTTATAATAATGAAAACTGACTTTTCATCAACTAAAAATTAATACAGTAGTCACTCTTCATGCAAACGGTCATTTTTATCATTTATCCTGCATACAATTATAATCTAAAAATACACTTAAATTTACATCCTAGTCCTTGCATTAAATATATTCTACCCACAAAGATGTTACTCTGTGTTATAAATACCATGAAATTTTCCTTTCAGTTGATTCCCTCCCTTGATTAATGATTTAGAATAAAGAATTGTTATTGGTTAGAGAGGGGGTCTCCAAACTGCGGCTCGTGGGCCATATGCGGACCGCGATGCCCTCTCTTCTGCTCCTGGAGACCTGTTTATCTCCAAACAATAACTATTTTTACCTGTAGTTTACCACAGAACTTAGTAGTTGGGGGCTAGTAGTTGGCCCCCAAACTGCTGTTGACAGTTAATGTGACCTTCCGGCAGAAAAGTTTGGAGACCCCTGGCCCCTGAGTTAGAGTATTGAGTTAATGCCCATTGTATTTGTACATGCCAAAAATCCCCTTCTGTTTGATATTGTATATTAATAATCTCAATCAGATCCATCTAGGTAATGCTGGGGATTTGTGTACATCATGAATGGGAAGACATTTTTGGGGTCAAATAAGACATTTGTTGGGATCAAATAAGACATTTTTTAGAACAGAGTATAGCACCATAAAAAGTCTAGCATGGATTATTAGCATTATAAAAGAAACCATCATAATCATTATATAAAATGGTTATCAAGGGATTCTCCCAGTAAAATTAAACAATATCTGTTAGAATGAAATCATTGACTTTTGTCAAGATATCATGTATTTAGTTTACAAGTGACTTTTGTCATGATATCTTGTACTTAGTTTACAAGTGACTTTTGTCAAGATATCTTGTACTAAGTTTACAAGTGACTTTTGTCATGATATCTTGTACTAAGTTTACAAGTGACTTTTGTCAAGATATCTTGTATGTAGTTTACAAGTGACTAGCTTATAATTTAATCAACAAAACTCAATGACTTTTTACAATTTTAAGATCAAACTAAAAATGGTGCTGAGGAAACTAGTTTACACCATCGGCTTTTTCAAGTTCTAGGATAAAATAAAAGCCCATCTTTACATGTTATTTCTGTCCAATTTGAATCAATCCGACAAGATGCTATGAAACATTCTTGAATCACTCAGTTTTGTTCACCTGTAGACTGGCAATAGTAGTCAAGTCATCACAACTCTAGATGGTACGGTAGCACCTCATACATTCTCTTTCTTACAATATTTAGACAACATTCTAGCAATTCCATGGTTTCAATGTCACACAAAAACAACACATATTTATTTATTTTTTCCTTTCATAATGTGACTAAATGATGTTTGGTAGTGTAAACAATTTAACAAAATTTTTGTTTCAGAAATTTTTTCATATTTAAATTCCAAATTTTAAACACCTTCATAGGTTAAAAAAACAACAAAAAAATTTATTGCAAAATTACATTCCATTAAGTCGTAAAAGCCAGTAGCACATTGAAACTTAAAAAAAAACAGTCACCATTGTTCAATAATATCATTTTGAGTCTCATATTAATTAAAAAAAAAAAATGAGCTTGAATAATAAACAAGTCTTAACACCGTGTTATTGTAATATAAAAATTGTGGTAAATTATTGACAAAGAACTCAGTGAAAAAATGAAAATAACTAGCAGCTAAAAAAAATACACAATAAAATTGAACAATTGATATCGACATCAACAAGTGCACTGCTCAGTTCAGGAACAATTGATATCGACATCAACAAGTGCACTGCTCAGTTCAGGAACAATTGATATCGACATCAACAAGTGCACTGCTCCGTTCAGGAACAATTGATATCAACATCATAAAGTGCACTGCTCAGTTCAGGAACAATTGATATCAACATCAACAAGTGCACTGCTCAGTTCAGGAACAATTGATATCGACATCAACAAGTGCACTGCTCCGTTCAGGAACAATTGATATCGACATCAACAAGTGCACTGCTCAGTTCAGGAACAATTGATATCAACATCATAAAGTGCACTGCTCAGTTCAGGAACAATTGATATCAACATCAACAAGTGCGCTGCTCAGTTCAGGAACAATTGATATTGATATCAAAATCACCCTTGGTATCAAGCTCAATAAGTCAGACACATAAGGTTTAACCAAATAAGCCGTAGCATGAAAAAAGTTACCTTAAGTTCAATGTGAGACAAAATGAAAACTCAATCACAACACAATCATTTGTGACTCAATCACAACACAATCATTTGTGACTCAATCACAACACAATCATTTGTACAGATCAAATAGGAAACAAAACTTTTATAATAACACAATTATTTTCATGACATAAATACTCTAGTGTAGCCTTAAAAAGAGATGAAATGATTTCCTTGAGTTTATAAAACAAAGTTTAAAGACATAGATCTGGGTGACAAATTGACAGTAAAGCATTACATAAACAATGTTAATATTGACTGCAAACATTTTAAAAGTATTCAGAAATAAGCTGCTGCATTTAACTGTAGGTGACAGCAAAATTTGATATTTTTTATTAGGACTATGAGGTGATCGAGTATTAAACTAGAGGGTAAGACAGCTAAATCAAGCACCTGAGGACAGCTAAGTCAGGCATCAGAGGACAGCTAAGACAGGCATCAGAGGACAGCTAAGACAGGTATCAGAGGACAGCTAAGTCAGGCATCAGAGGACAGCTAAGTCAGGCATCAGAGGACAGCTAAGTCAGGTATCAGAAGACAGCTAAGTCAGGTATCAGAAGACAGCTAAGTCAGGTATCAGAGGACAGCTAAGTCAGGTATCAGAAGACAGCTAAGTCAGGTATCAGAGGACAGCTAAGTCAGGTATCAGAGGACAGCTAAGTCAGGCATCAGAGGACAGCTAAGTCAGGCATCAGAGGACAGCTAAGACAGGTATCAGAAGACAGCTAAGTCAGGTATCAGAAGACAGCAAAGTCAGACATCCGAGGACAGCTAAGTCAGGTATCAGAGGACAGCTAAGTCAAGCATCAGAGGACAGCTAAGTCGGGTATAAGAGGACAGCTAAGTCAGGTATCAGAGGACAGCTAAGTCAAGCATCAGAGGACAGCTAAGTCAAGCATCAGAGGACAGCTAAGTCGGGTATCAGAGGACAGCTAAGTCAGGTATCAGAGGACAGCTAAGTCAGGTATCAGAGGACAGCTAAGTCAAGCATCAGAGGACAGCTAAGTCAGGCACTAACGAGTTAGGTGTAGAGTAAGACTGAATGCACACAAATTTACCAACTGCAAATTTTATCCTCAATGACGGGTGTAAAAAATCCCCCCCCCCGTGACGCTATTGCTGCAGAGTGCAGAGGTCATATATTATTGTTATCTAGATAAATTTGATATCATTGTGGTTTTATTCAATACAATCAAGTTAGAACTATAAAGGGAATATACATATGAAAATGTTTTAAAATTTAATAAACATTAAGTTGCAAGATTTGGAAATAAAACTCCTTAACAAAGTGTTCCATCACTCATGGAAGCAAAAACATTGCAGGATGTCTTGGCCAGAGCAACTCAACCAATGGATGGCTACACAAAGAGAATTTACTTTCATTTAACTCATAGAACAAAGGAACCAAAAATAAAGTAAAATCATTTTGGACAATTACTACTCTGAACTTTGAATAAAGGTTAAAAAGTGATGGGTTGGGACAAACTGTACCAGCACAATACCTCTATATAACACAAACTGTACCAGCACGATACCTCTATATAACACAAACTGTAGCAGCACGATACCTCTATATAACACAAACTGTACCAGCACAATACCTCTATATAACACAAATTGCACTAGCACGATACCTCTATATAACACAAACTGTACCAGCACAATACCTCTATATAACACAAACTGTAGCAGCACGATACCTCTATATAACACAAACTGTACCAGCACGATACCTCTATATAACACAAACTGTAGCAGCACGATACCTCTATATAACACAAACTGTACCAGCACAATACCTCTTTATAACACAAACTGTAGCAGCGTGATACCTCTATATAACACAAACTGTACCAGCTTGATACCTCTATATTAAGTTAAAAGAGAAGACAGGCAATGGAACACACAAGCTGTATTAACAAATCAGCAGAGATCCATTAGAAAAGTTTGAGGTTTCTGCTGCAACCATCCTTTTAAAAAAATAAAATAATAAAGCACTTTTACCTTCACATATCAGTGACCAGCCCCAGAGAAAATGCCATGAAGCTTGAAGCTATTGAAGTTTTATAGACAAAGATAAAATGAATGAGAAGTAGAAGTAGGATTCAGGCTTGGCATAATCATGAGCAGCTCAAAGACAACAGTCATTGAATGTAGAATACATGGGCATAAGGGATAATAGGAACAGGTCATAATTGCTTGTCAAATAAAGGCCTTAGAAAAAGAATTAGCATAAGGCACACAAAAATGGTTCAAAGGAAATCAGTCTGTGAAAATGTGGTTTTGAATAAAATAAAAGAATTTTGTAAGAATCCTAATCTCCCCTCTGTGTGTAGTCCATTGTTAGCACAAGTTCTGGTTTGGTCTAGCTAAGTGTCCCTGGATTCTGCACCAAGTCAATATTGTAATTGAAAATATCTTAGCACATCAAAAAAGAAAGCAGTATTCCATAGGATATTTAGAGAAATGTGACAAGTCACAGAGAGAAGGCAGAGGTAAGGAAGCACTGGATGGTATACGTATAAAGAAACTAATGGGACATCACATCAAACAACAGATCAAAATACATGGCAAGAAATGAATAAAAGACTTTGTGTAACAAATGGTGCACAGATTGAGATTCTACCAGGCAAGCACATACTGAAAACTAAAACATTGATAAGCACAGCATAGAACTGCTGAAACATTGCATGATGACAAGCAACCAACACTAAAACCTTTGGCCTCAGATACACCTTCTAATCCAGGGGTGCGCAACCTTTAAGCTATTGCCGGCCGCATAAAAAAATGTTACTTTTTCAACGGCCCCCCAAAATTTTTCACTGAATAACGAAACATTCAGGGACACAGCAGTCAGTCATAGACACAGTAGTCAATCATTTATGGACACAGCAGTCATTCATGGACACAGCAGTCAGTCATTTATGGACACAGCAGTTTACGGCACCAAAACATTGGTTTAATCAGTCCCTCATTTTCAGACATACTAAATATTGAAACAACTATTCCTTGCTACCAGCAAGTGGACAGACTCGAAGCTAACATTTTCTTCAGTTAGATGTGTCTTCTTTATCACTGACTCAAAACTCATTTGAAATCAAGTCATTTTAGTAAAACAAATAGCTGTGACCAGAGAGATCCTTCTCACAATTCAAATGTAACAGAAATCATTTCACACCAACATGAACAAATGGTTTAGCCTTCGTTTACCTAGGGGTTCAACAAAAAACTCAAGACACAATGTTGCTGAGTCACATGTGCTGTGTTCAAGACTTGACAAAAGATATTTGAATGAGTCAAAGTTGACATGGCAGCCAGAGTCAACTAAATTATGAGTAGCAAATGCTCAGATAGAAATGCTATTCTAAAACAGCAGCAGCATACACAAATCACATACAGGGGTCAAGGGTTGCAAAATGCCAAGACAGCAGTAGATTTAGAACCGATACACCAATAAATAAAACCTAAGTGTCAAATAAACAATAATAAACATACATATAAATATATATATGTATATATACATATATGGTCTCCAAATATAAGTATAGAGGGATGGTCCACACCCGCAGACTTACAAATAGACGTAATGCTGCTACATGGTGGTGGTCAACATCAGCTAACATCAACACAAACATTTCGCTGGTTCATATTAAGGTCAGTCTACAAAACAAACAGACACTTCCTGTGATGCAGTCTCTATTGCATGTGGCATGGATTTTATGTGTCTCATGGCTCAATAATGTAAGTAAAAGAAAAGTTTTAACCTTTCCCTGTAGTCTAGAAACTGACTGATCCCTTCCCTATAGTCTAGAGACTGATTGATCCCTTCCCTGTAGTCTAGAAACTGATAGATCCCTTCCCTGTGGTCTAGAAAGTGATTGATCCCTTCCCTGTGGTCTAGAAAGTGATTGATCCTTTCCCTGTAGTCTAGAAACTGATAGATCCCTTCCCTATAGTCTAGAGACTGATTGATCCCTTCCCTGTAGTCTAGAAAGTGATTGATCCCTTCCCTGTAGTCTAGAAACTGATTGATCCCTTCCCTGTAGTCTAGAAACTGATAGATCCCTTCCCAATAGTCTAGAGACTGATTGATCCCTTCCCTGTAGTCTAGAAAGTGATTGATCCCTTCCCTGTAGTCTAGAAACTGATAGATCCCTTCCCTATAGTCTAGAGACTGATTGATCTCTTCCCTGTAGTCTAGAAAGTGATTGATCCCTTCCCTGTAGTCTAGAAACTGATAGATCCCTTCCCTGTAGTCTAGAAACTGATAGATCCCTTCCCTATAGTCTAGAGACTGATTGATCTCTTCCCTGTAGTCTAGAAAGTGATTGATCCTTTCCCTGTAGTCTAGAAACCGATAGATCCCTTCCCTATAGTCTAGAGACTGATTGATCCCTTCTATGTAGTCTAGAAAGTGATTGATCCCTTCCCTGTAGTCTAGAAACTGATAGATCCCTTCCCTATAGTCTAGAGACTGATTGATCCCTTCCCTGTAGTCTAGAAAGTGATTGATCCCTTCCCTGTAGTCTAGAAAGTGACTGATCCCTTCCCTGTGGTCTAGAAAGTGACTGATCCCTTCCCTATAGTCTAGAGACTGATTGATCCCTTCCCTGTGGTCTAGGGCTAGTGACTGATTTATCATTTTTTTTACAGATAAAGGCTGTACAAATTTGAGAGAGACAAGAGAAAATAACCAAAGTCTGACATATTCAATAAATATAGGACTAGGACAGCAAGCATGCCATTGAAGAGAAGAGGGATGTACCCTTTACACTAGATATAGGACTAGGACAGCAAGCATGCCATTGAAGAGAAGAGGGATGTCCCCTTTACACTAGTCAATTAACAGAGGTCAAATTTAAGGCAATGTACAATCAATGATTATTCTAAATTTGAACATAGTTACACAAGTATAGAAGAAGCAATTTTTATGATTTATTCATCAATGGTAATAATATGTCCTACTCGTATCATTATACAGGCTGTGTATACATATTATGTCCTATTTATAATAATGAAACAAGTTTGAAAAGAGTTAGTCTGTTGTATAAACTGAATTATAGTTTAAGTATGTAGTTGTGACCGTATGAAATGAAATGTGTAGAGGCACAGTAAAATCCTCTGTGAAATGATAGAATTCTATACAACACAACAAATAATGGCATCAAATCATCTAAACTAGTTGTGAGCTATTTCAATAGCCCAGTCCATCACATAATTTTAACAGCAATACAGCAACAACAGTCACATGGCTACACATGTCATCATGACAGAACATCTGACATGACAGAACATCTGATCATGACAGAACATCTGATCATGACAGAACATCTGACATGACAGAACATCTGATCATGACAGAACATCTGATCATGACAGAACATCTGACATGACAGAACATTTGACATGACAGAACATCTGACATGACACAACATCTGACATGACAGAACATCTGACATGACACAACATCTGACATGACACAACATCTGACATGACAGAACATCTCATCATGGCAGAACATCTGACATGACACAACATCTGACATGACACAACATCTGACATGACACAACATCTGACATGACAGAACATCTGATCATGGCAGAACATCTGACCAGGGCAGAGCATCTGACATGACAGAACATCTGACATGACAGAACATCTGACCATGGCAGAGCATAACCTTTTTTTCTTTATGTAACTCCTGTAAGTCAGACATTAATTTAAATACAGTCTATTAGTTTCTATATATGATTCACTTTAAGCCTCTCTGAGACAATAGAAATTTATTTAAATACAGTCTATTAGTTTCTATATATGATTCACTTAAAGCCTCTCTCTGACAATAGACATTTATTTAAACAAGCTGCTAGATAATCAGTTTTTCAACATTATTTTTCAATCCTTCAGGCTTTTTTTTCTCTTCTGCCATAGCTAGTGTAAAAAGTAACTGTTCACATTTGAAATAGATTGTTGACAAAAGTAGCTGATATTAAACTATGATAGTGACTTGACAAAAAAATAAACATTGTATAAACATTTTGAGATACATAAGATTGCACAATTGTTCTGCACTTAAAAGTTAGGTCTTACATTATCGTAAGCGCAAGCCTTGTACACTACACAATGCCAACCCAGCTACCAATCTGATTAACTCTTGGATACACATCGATCTTCTTGACTGTCACCAAAAACATGCGCCCCTCCCCCCTCAACATTAGTACTGAATTCGGTCTCCATGCTAATTATCAATCCTCTAATTTGTAACAAATACTATTGTCTTTAAATTTTTCAGCTTTACCCATCAATGTTCAGTCCTGGAACTAATTTTTCTGTTACTTTCATCTTCATTTAGAGTTGAGCTCTATTATTCTTTAACCCTGGAGAAAGTATAAAATTGAGAGCAGCATGAAGCCATACAACCAGGAATAAAAGCTGGAAGTCATGAGCTCACAGTACGGCATCCATCTCATCAACAAGAACTAAGTACCAGAGACCTTCAACTGAAATGATGCAATGAAATATAACTGTTCTTAGGAACCCCCGTGTTGGGCCATATTTTGTAACAACCCCCCCTGTGTTGGGCCATGTTTTCTAACAACCCCCTGTGTTGTTCCATATTTTGTAACAACACCCCTGTGTTGGGCCATGTTTTGTAACAGTAACAAGTTGGTCGGCTTGTCGAAACAGTGACTTCTGGGAAATGCCATTAAAACAAACCATTCAGCCCAGCTTCCATGAGCCAACGTTTTCACTGCAGCATCAGTGAGCGTAGATTATCATGTAAGATGGTGTCCTTGACATCCTGAAACACATGTTTAATGTTCTCTGTGTCGATTGCTGTTGTGAAATGGTGAAACAGAGGCTTGCTGCGCTCCCTGCGCCGCGAGTCAAACATGTTGCACAGGAATCGCTTGACGTCGTCTAAATTTTGGGGGTGTCCCTGGAACTCCAGGAAGTAGTCGCCAATGTTGACGTACTTGACTTTCTCGGCAAGGAGGTCCATCTTGTTGAGAAAGAGGATGATGGAGACGGAGGCGAAGCTTCGGTTATTGATGATTGTCTCAAAGATATTGCAGGACTCCACCAACCTGTTGGTCTTACGATCTTCCATCAGGACCTGAGCAGGGCAAAACAAAACAATTGTCAGCATATTTGTTTTGTTAAGTTAATTGAAGGCTACTATCAAAGTTTTATGTTCAACATCAAGTGTTACATCCTAGCAATAAAGGGAAAACACTATCTTGTAAAAAAAAACATGATTAAATTTTCAACAGAAATATGGATCATTTCTACCTGCCACTAGTTGTTATATGATTGGAAATTTGAATTGGTTTTGATGAACAAATACTATCACTTGCGTTACAGATCCTTGAATTGGTTTTGATGAACAAATACAATCACTTGTGTTACATAACTTCACAAAGTAAAAGCTTACAATACTTACATACCAGATAAAAAAAACAAACTAATTTCAAACATGTAAACCATATCAAGTTACCTGATCAAATTCACTGGCTGATGCTAAAAATAGAATAGAGGTAATGCCTTCAAAACATTGAAACCATTTCTGTCGCTGTGACCTTTGACCTCCGACATCAATGAACATGAATGGGACACCCTTGATCATGATCTGATGTTCTATGATACCTTTGGTGGCCTTCCTTGCTAGTAAGATGTCCTGCTTTGATGGACAGTAGTTCTGTGGAGACAGAAATCAAGTTTTAGTTATGGGCCATAAGCACTACTTAGTTAGTGCTATAACTTTTAGTTATGGCCGTTAGCACTACTTACTTAGTGCTATAACTCTTAGTTATGGGCCCTAAGCACTATTTACTTAGAGCTATAACTCTTAGTTATGGGCCCTAAGCACTACTTACTTAGAGCTATAACTCTTAGTTATAGGCCATAAGCCCTACTTATGTACGGATAATGACAGGAAACCCAGAAAGTTCATACAGTCACAATAGAGGATAGACTTGTTACCTCTAGGACAACATAGTCACAATAGAGGATAGACCTGAAACCTCTAGGACAACATAGTCACAATAGAGGATAGATTTGTTACCTCTAGGACAACATAGTCACAATAGAGGATAGACCTGAAACCTCTAGGACAACATAGTCACAATAGAGGATAGACTTGGAACCAACAGAACAACATAGTCACAATAGAGGATAGACTTGGAACCAACAGAACAACATAGTCACAATAGAGGATAGACTTGGAACCTACAGAACAAAACAATCACAAAGAGGACAAACTTGGAACCTCTAGAACAACATAGTCAAAATAGAGGATAGACTTGGAACCTCTAGAACAACATAGTCACAATAGAGGATAGACTTGGAACCTACAGAACAACATAGTCAAATAGAGGACAGACTTGGAACCTCTAGAACAACATAGTCACAATAGAGGATAGACTTGGAACCTCTAGAACAACATAGTCACAATAGAGGATAGACTTGGAACCTCTAGAACAACATAGTCACAATAGAGGACAGACTTGGAACCTCTAGAACAACATAGTCACAATAGAGGATAGACTTGGAACCTCTAGAACAACATAGTCAAAATAGAGGATAGACTTGGAACCTCTAGAACAACATAGTCAAAATAGAGGACAGACTTGGAACCTCTAGAACAACATAGTCAAAATAGAGGATAGACTTGGAACCTCTAGAACAACATAGTCAAAATAGAGGATAGACTTGGAACCTACAGAACAACATAGTCACAATAGAGGACAGACTTGGAACCTACAGAACAATACAATCACAATAGAAAATAGACTTGGAACCTACAGATCAACACAATCACAATAGAGGACAGACTTGGAACCTCTAGAACAACATAGTCACAATAGAGGATAGACTTGGAACCTACAGAACAACACAATCACAATAGAGGATAGACTTGGAACCTACAGAACAACACAATCACAATAGACGCATCCGGGCAAAACAGCGACCGTCATAATAGCGACTGTATCAAAATAGCGACTTTTTTCTTTTGCTTGTGATAATGTTAGTAAAACTTACTGTGCCTGGCCTACAATGGAGTTTTTAAAATCTAGAAAAGGATGACATGATAAGCTATGCAGGTGTTTTGTAGAGAAGGGACAATTTAAAATAAAATACAATCAACTGGAGGTGTGTATAAATAAATGTTGGTGTTTTAAAGAGCGTATACACATTTTCGGGACACATTAAAAAAAATTATGTAAAAAATTAAAATTAAAACTGCTAACACTTTAGTCAAATATATTTTGCAGAAAGCTCGATAGAGACTAGCAAACATAGATTCAGTCGATTTATTGAGGGGGGGGGTGTGGTGGGAGGGGCAGAGGCAGTTTGACTACAGAACTTTTTGATCCTCGGATGTTTCGACCCGCGTTTTTACCTCGTAAAATTGTTTTTTACTTCTAGTTTTTAAAAATAAAAATAATATAGTTTAATATTAGGTCTAGCAATTGTGTAACCACCGGACAGTCGACAACATGACGTTTCGATAAGGGTGCTTTCATTAAAAAAAATCTGGCAGGGTATACCATTATAAACGCCGCAGCATTTTCGCCGTCATGATCACCATACAATGTAACCTAGCCACCATCCATGCACCTCATTTTACGCACTTTTCAACGGCATTTTTTCCAGTAACAAACTATTGTGAACTATAACGCATGAAAAAACTTTCATTCATCCTATAAATGCATTCGTCATACTCATAAAATAAAATTAAATTTTTATTTAAATCAAAATTAAAAATTTTCCTTCAAAACTTCATCAAAATGTTGCTATTTTTTGAAGTTTTATTTTTTCTATGCATTTATGCACTTTTTTCACTTGGGTCCTAGGATAAGTTTAGACAATGAAAAGGGGTCTTTGTGTCAAAAAGTTTGAACCACCCACTGTGTTAGGTTTACGGTTGGACAAGAATTGCTTTGCGGTGAAGTCGCTGTTTTGATACAATCGCTGTTTTGAAGTCGCTATTATGACGGTCGCTATTTTGAACCCGTGAACAAGATAAAAAGTTGGTATGGACTAGAGAACAAGATAAAAAGTTGATATGGACTAGAGAACAAGATAAAAAGTTGGTGTAGACTAGAGAAGAAGATAAAATGTTGGTGTATACTAGAGATCAAGATAAAATGTTGGTGTAGACTAGAGAACAAGATAAAAAGTTGGTGTAGACTAGAGAACAAGATAAAATGTTGGTATGGACTAGAGATCAAGATAAAATGTTGGTGTAGACTAGAGAACAATATAAAATGTTGGTGTAGACTAGAGAACAAGATAAAAAGTTGGTGTAGACTAGAGAACAAGATAAAATGTTGGTATGGACTAGAGAACAAGAACTAATGTTGGTGTAGACTAAAGAACAAGATAAAACGTTGGTAAAGACTAGAGAACAAGATAAAATGTTGGTATGGACTAGAGATCAAGATAAAATGTTGGTGTAGACTAGAGAACAAGATAAAATGTTGGTATGGACTAGAGAACAAGAACTAATGTTGGTAAAGACTAGAGAACAAGATAAAATATTGGTATGGACTAGAGATCAAGATAAAATGTTGGTGTAGACTAGAGAACAAGATAAAATGTTGGTATGGACTAGAGAACAAGATAAAATATTGGCATGGACTAGAGAACAATATAAAATGTTGGTATGGACTAGAGAACAAGATAAAATGTTGGAGTAGACTAGAGAACAAGATAAAATGTCGGTATGGACTAGAGAACAAAATAAAATGTTGGTAAAGACTAGAGAACAAGATAAAATGTTGGTATGGACTAGAGAACAATATAAAATGTTGGTATGGACTAGAGAACAAGATAAAATGTTGGAGTAGACTAGAGAACAAGATAAAATGTCGGTATGGACTAGAGAAAAAAATAAAATGTTGGTAAAGACTAGAGAACAAGATAAAATGTTGGTGTAGACTAGAGAACACAATGTCTCTGTCAACGCTTCATTCATATCTAATGACCTATTCGGCGACTGACGCCTTCCGCCCATTTACGAAGTGCTGTGACAGTGCACCAGTTATAGAGCAGGGCTGCTGGGGACAAACTCCCCCCTGCCCCGCCGTCAAACTCATTATCTGTCCCACAATTAAAGGTCAAAGTTTAAATCTTGCCATTGAGGTAACGTCACAGTTTAACAATAGGGGTATTTCTAACACATACGACAATGGTGACGTCAAGGTTTAACAACAGGGGTATCTATAATAGCATACTGAAACGATATGATATTGAGACAGTTCAAACGATAGGATATTGAGAACGTTCAAACGATAGGATATTGAGAAAAAACGATATGTTAGGATATTGAGACAGTTCAAACGATAGGATATTGAGACAGTTCAAACGATAGGATATTGATACAGTTCAAACGATAGGATATTGAGAAAAACGATATGTTAGGATATTGAGACAGTTCAAACGATAGACTATTGAGACAGTTCAAACGATAGACTATTGAGACAGTTCAAACGATAGGATATTGAGAAAGTTCAAGCGTGTCATATATCGGTCTATAATAAAAGCCAGACATACAGTAGTCATATAAATAGACGGTCAACAATGTTCACTGTGGCGGATTCGTTGTCTATAAGGGGGATCCAGATCCACAATTGACCCCAGATATCAACCAGCGTCGTCAGGCCCGACAGAGTCTCGGCCGGTTAATGTAAACACAATGTACAACACTGGACATTGGAAGAAGTGACCAAGACTTGAGTCATTTCTAACAAGTTTAATCACATCATCTCGACTTATCCATGAACATACAGTTGTAAACTTTCTAATAGCTTTCACATCGTTCAAAGTCAATCTTGGGCTCTTCTAACCCCAGCTCTAGGGCCCTTCTAATCCGCGCTCTAGAGTCCTTCTGATCACAGCTCTATGGCCCTTCTAACCTCAGCTCTAGAGTCCTTCTGATCACAGCTCTAGGGCACTTCTAACCCCAGCTCTAGGGCCCTTCTAATCCCAGCTCTAGGGCCCTTCTAATCCCAGCTCTAGAGCCCTTCTGATCACAGCTCTATGGCCCTTCTAACCTCAGCTCTAGAGTCCTTCTGATCACAGCTCTAGGGCCCTTCTAACCCCAGCTCTATAGCCCTTCTAATCCCAGCTCTAGGGCCCTTCTAATCCCAACTCTAGGACCCTTAATCCCAGCTCTAGGGCCCTTCTAATATCAGCTCTAGGGCCCTTCTAATCACAGCTCTAGGGCCCTTCTAATCCCAGCTCTAGGGCCCTTCTAATCCCAGCTCTAGTCCTTCTAATCCCAGCTCTAGGGCCCTTCTGATCACAGCTCTAGAGTCCTTCTGATCACAGCTCTAGAGTCCTTCTGATCACAGCTCTAGGGCCCTTCTAGCCCCAGCTCTAGGGCCCTTCTAATCCCAGCTCTAGGGCCCTTCTAATCCCAACTCTAGGACCCTTAATCCCAGCTCTAGGGCCCTTCTAATATCAGCTCTAGGGCCCTTCTAATCCCAGCTCTAGGGCCCTTCTAATCACAGCTCTAGGGCCCTTCTAATCCCAGCTCTAGGGCCCTTCTAATCCCAGCTCTAGAATCCTTCTAATCCCAGCTCTAGGGCCCTTCTGATCACAGCTCTAGAGTCCTTCTAACCCCAGTTCTAGGGCCCTTCTAATCACAGCTCTAGGGCCCTTCTAACCCCAGTTCTAGGGCCCCTTTAATCCCAGCTCTAGGGCCCTTCTAACCTCAGCTCTAGAGTCCTTCTGATCACAGCTCTACAGTCACTACAAACACAACCACATTCCAGTGTCCTCAGCTACCATTTAATATCCAGTCACTACAAGCACAACCCCATTCCAGTGTCCTTAGATACTCAGAATACCGAGACATTCACTCTAGTTTCGTGTGCCAATTAAAAAATTAACTCGTGTGCAATTAACCATTTCTATCCAACCGAAAACATAAATATATAGATAGTTGCGCGGCTAGAGGAAACATTGGTGGTCAATAGCATTGGGCTGGTTTCCGGTCCTCTGGTTTAGTTTCGCATCACTCCCGTTCGGCCTCGGACATGTGAAACTGATGGATCTACTGAATAAAAATACATTTATTCTATCACTCAGATGTTGCAAGGACATGAACGTGAGCAGTGACCCACTATTTCATTTTCCGTAAGTAAACTTTATAAGAGTAAATAATTACTAAACAAAAGTACGTAGTTGGTTAAACTAAACTATTGGTTTATACGCCAACAGACAAAGCCACAATGGGTTGGGGCTTGGGGGCCGTCCATATAGTACGTCACGCTCCAGAGGGGGGGTGTAAGAAAATGTGACAGGGGGAGGGGGTGTCCGGCCATGTGTGACGTCACGGTGTTTTGTGTTAAATTTTAATTATTTTGTTAATAAAAATATATTTTTGTACGAAAGTGTGACGTACTTTTTTTTTTTGGGGGGGGGGGGGGAAGTTAAAATTGTCAAAAAAAGCGTGACGTACTTTATGGACGTCCCCTTGCTACAAACTTTGTGAAAAATTCAGGTTTTAAATATTGGGAAATTATTATTCACTTCATTGCTTCATTGGTGGTTGGTCATATTTTTTCTAGAACGTTCTATAATTACATACTAACTAAAGGAAAATTTAACTAATAGAATGGGACCCGTTGTTTTATTTAAAAGACGTGTATCTTTTTCCATGGCTTTTGTTTAAGTGCTAATGGAAGTATGGGGGAATGCACCGTCTTATCTGGCAGATTGGACATTCCCCATGGAAATAACTCGTGATTGTGAAACTATCTGGCCAAGATATGTGTGTTTACTTGTGAGTGGATGGAAGCTCACCGATAGGTGGCCTAGCAAATCAGGGGTGATAACCTCACGAGAAGACGGCGGTCAGATAAGGCGCCAGATAGGGGAGGCCATCTTTATTGTTATAGGCTATGGGCCATTGAACTCTCCGGCATCTACTTATTCAAATTTTATTTCAAAAATTTCAAAATATTTCGTAAATGTTTAGTAACCCTCAACTACATTGACAGATTTATTATCTCTTTATGTTCAGTAACCCTCAGCTACATTGATAGATTTATTATTTCTATATGATCAGTAACCCTCAACTACATTCATATATTTATTACTAGCAATTTGCCCGCGCTTAGCTGCGGGAAGATGGAGTATTAGTGATAAGTGAGTGGGTGCATAAAAAACTATATTTCGGCCCCCAGCGCCCACCAAGGAATATTTTAAATAATATTTCACCTGCTGCCATCGTAGAAGTGTATTTAAAAAATCCCCAACGTTTTATGCGTTACCTATTTGGGAAATAGGAAAAATAGTGCTTTTCAATTTGTATATAGCACATGTTTGAAAAAAAAATACGTTTTTGAGGTCCCGGCCACAATGAGAGTGAATTTTAAAATTATAAAATTATATTACGCTAAATTTTGTCGTGAAAGGGTACCCAACAACTTCCTAAAGTTTTATGCTTCTACCTACTTAGGGAATGGGAGAATTAGGGATTTTTTATATTTTTATATAGTTAATATTAGGGAAAAACTATTTTGGCCTCCCAGCCCACAGTAAAGAATGTTTTAAATAATTTTTCACCTGCTACCATCGTGGAAGTGTAGTTAACAAACCCCCAAAGTTTCATGCGTTTGTCTATTTGGAAAATAGGAGAATTATTGATTTTCAAATTTTTATAGCACGTATAAGGGAAAAACACGTTTTTTTGGGCCCACCCTCATGAGCGTGCATTTAAAAATTATTTAATTTCGTTTTGAGGATACCCAACAACTTCCTAAAGTTTTATGTTTTTACCTACACGATGAATTGTGGGATTTGTGATGAGTCGGTTTTTAAAT